>WSYH01006257.1:0-39263 GCA_036426205.1 Ascaphus truei
GAACATTATGCCGACAGAGACATCGGCAGTGTGAACGAACATTATGCTGACAGAGACATCGGTACTGTGTGAACGAACATTATGCCGACAGAGACATCGGCAGTGTGTGAACGAACATTATGTCGACAGAGACATCGGTACTGTGTGAACGAACATTATGTCGACAGAGACATCGGCACTGTGTGAACGAAAATTATGCCGACAGAGACATCGGCAGTGTGTGAACGAACATTATGCCGACAGAGAAGTCGGCAGTGTGTGAATGAACATTATGTCGACAGAGACATCATCAGTGTGAACGAATATTATGCTGACAGAGAGTATCTGCCAGGTACATACTGGGTATTTGCTCGAATAAAGTGTGTCGCAGCAGTATGTGTGTGTGTGTATGTATCTATGTATGTATGTATGTATGTATGTGTATATAACACTCCCTGCCCAGCTCCTAGGGAGTTTACAACAATGTCTCTTATCTTGGCTTCCTCCGAGTTGATGAGCTTGTAGGGTGCCGGATTAGTGCGGCTGGGCGGTGATATAGTAAAGATGGGCGCCAGGAACTTCATTAATTCAAACAGCAACTTTATTGTTACATCAGCATACACAGTGATCTTGGTATGGACATGACGGCATTCTCCCTTGCACTGTCTGAATCTTGTCTTCCCTAGCTGCCCCTATCTCGGCCCGCAAGGGTGGTGCTGAGGCTTGATCCCCTTGGTTACCTAATGAAGCCCTCTTCTGGATGGCTTCGGTTGAGCCCCTGTCTCGTGGCGCCCATGTCAGGCCTAGTACTTCCCTCTCTGAAAGTGATCAGTGTCCCCCTGTTGGGCACTGCATGCCACCTCATAGCAATCTGGAGTAGGGCCAGCTGTGGACCCTCAAATGGGGCTGATCCAACTATCCCTCTGGGCTTCACCTTGTGAAGCCCCCTCAGAGCATAGGCTGCCACTATATGAACTCTGAGTATCAAAGAGCCATTAGTAGGGCCACTATCTAATTGGGACACTTTCCCCAACTATCAAACAATAAAAAGGGATCCTTATCTCATCTATACACTGAACACATACATACTATATACAGTGAGGTCCCCATCCAGGCACCTAACCTTCTAGAAACACCTCCTTCCTCTCTCTAATAAATATATATATATATATATATACTAGCTGATGTACCCGGCGTTGCCCGGGCGTGGAAGGGCAGGGAGGGGCGGGGGTGGCAAAGGGCAGGGAGGGGTGGGGGTGGCAAAGGGCAGGGAGGGGCAGGGGGGTGGCAAAGGGCAGGGAGGGGCGGGGGGTGCCAAAGGGCAGGGAGGGGCGGGGGGCCAAAGGGCAGGGAGGGGCGGGGGGCCATAGGGCAGGGAGGGGCAGGGGGACCAAAGGGCAGGGGGGGGCCAAAGGGCAGGGAGGGGTGGGGGGGCCAAAGGGCAGGGAGGGGTTGGCCAAAGGGCAGGGATGGGCGGGGGGGCCAAAGGGTAGGGAGATAAATATATATGTATACACATACACACACACAAACACACAGGGCAGAAAAGGACGGGGCTATGATTCTGCCTTGTCACCCAACACCATGTGATGGGGAAGGGTGTTACTCAGTGTGGACCCACACAGTTATCCCCTTAAGGCCATAGTAATCTTAAAGGGGGATTACATATATATCAGCACTGGCACTCCAACTTCAGTGATAACTTTCCTGGGTGCTGCAGATATTGGATAGACAAGATATTGGTAGAAAAACCAGCACTCGCAGGTCTTTTATTTTAGGATCTAATAAATTCACATATTTATGCTTTCATCATAAAGACCTGAGTGCTGATTTTTCTACAAATATCTTACATACATACATACATACATACACATATATATATATATTATTATCCTTGGTTAATACTGGTTTTTAGTTTATTTTGCCTACACTTGCCACCCCACTGGATGCATTCACAGTTAGGCTAACTAAATCACAGTTTTGTTTAGGCTATATTAGAGGCGCTACTTCGCTTTTTCGTTTTGTTTTTTGATATATATATATAGCCTTCAGAAAAATACATGTAAATTCTGCTATATGTTTGCAGTGTGCAACTTAAACAATTAAGGTATCAAACCACTCTTTTCGCCTAAACAATTTTTATTTTTATTTTGCCTAAAACTACTGTTTCCATTCCACTTTTTTTGTCACAAATATCACTTTATTCACTAATAATAATATAGTCCTCAAAATACATTTGCATACAATTAATTAGTTATATTTTACTCTCGAGTTAAAATGGAGTTAAAATCTTGCGTGAGTGGATATGTAACAGGAAACACTAGCAAAAGTGATACCTAATGGCTAAATAATGTTTAAAAAGAGTGCATGCTTATAATACCACTCAGCGCCCTTCTTCAGGGATATTTTGACAGAATCGAGGAAATACGGTATTTCATTTTCTTTAAGACGCACCTTTTTTTCTGATTTTCACATGTCTGAAATCGGGGTGCGTCTTACAATCGATGTTTAAAAAAAAATAAGTGTTATTTGTCCTCCTCCTCCTCACTTACCAGGTTTACCGACGGCAGCAGGAGAGGTCCGTCAGCGGAGGAAAGAAGTTGGCGGCAGCAGGAGAGGTCCATCAGCGGAGAAATCATGTTGGCGGTAGTGGCAGCAGGAGAGGTCCATGTTAGTGCAGGAATGCAGTTAGGACAGCGAGCGTGAGGTGGCGGCGGAAGGAGAAGACCATCAGAACTCAGACCGGAGCAGGAGAAGAACGGCATAGGAGAATGGCTGGCGAGGAGCACGCGGTAACACTTTAAGTCAGATGCCAGTTCCGGTGTCAGACTTCCAGTGTTACCGCGTGCTCCTCCCCAGCCATTCTCCTATACCGCTCTTTTCCTGCTCCGGTCTGAGGTCTAACGGTCTTCTCCTGTCGCCGCACGCCCGCTCTCTTAACTACATTCCTCCACTAACATGGAGCTCTCCTGCCACCACCGCCAACTTCTTTCCTCCGCTGGCGGACCTCTCCTGCTGCCATCGGTAAACCTGAACGTATTGCTAGATCATTAAGTCCTTAAAGGTAAGGTACATGCAAATGTATTTTTTTGGGAAAGCACTCTGAAAACATACAGAATTTTTTTTTTTTTTTCAAATCTCACTAGAAATCATGAAATAAACTAAAAAAGACACAGATAGAATTACAAAGTTTGGTAAAATGTACAATCCCAGTGAAAGCTCCCCATTAATTTCTGTAAATCAGACAGAAAGATCATTCGTTTAGATCTCTAATCTCTTGCTGCATCCCTAACCGACAGGTCCATAATGTATTATGTCTTCCCTGTTTGTGTTTATCTTACTCATATTTCTAATATTTTGCACTAATATCTGCTAATAGAATAAAATCATTTGTATTTTTCACCGCTCACTTACAGTAAGTTTGAAGCTCTGTGCGGTGATTCTGAACTGTCTCTTTTTTACGATGTGGCTCCAACGTTCTGAGTAGATATTTGTAAACAGAACTGAGTGGGTTTATCATTAAGCTGCGGTACTGCTGATGCCTGCTACAAAAATACACCTTCCGTTTCCACCATAAGGAATAATGGGGGATTCAATGCATATTGTATATGAGAATTAATGTAAAAAAGTATAGCTACTGTATGTGCTGATTATTGTGAGTAAATTACATTCCTTTTCCAGTGTTTATGTTAAAATAAAAAATAAGGTTTCAGAAGGAATGTACAATTAAGAACTGAGAGGGTCATTTATCAGTCTCCAGGCTGCAAACATTTACTTTCTGTATATATGCTTTTAACATACTCACAGGTATTTCTCCTAAGCAACCGATTCCTGTACACTGACTTTTTATTAGATGGTTCTTGTGATTCCAGGGTAACTAAAATGAGTGCACCGATTACCACCCGAATCAGATGTTAATTTTTCCCCATTGTTAACATTGTCAACAGATTTTTTTTTTTTTAAAGGAAAACACCGGAAAAACAAAAAAAAAACACCACTAATTATGACCTAATTAACATTTCGTTAAGTACCTGCGTTCATTTAAACAGCCCTCTGTGGATAAGCGATGTTATAGATCAGTAACATTAATTATATCTAGTCTTAACAACCTGCACGAAACTCTGCATTATGAAGCTGTGAGATATCACTTAGAACGTAACGCTGCAGTCACTGCAGTTGGCGCACTGTTAGGTAAATAACCAGCTCTGTGCGTCTGGGACTTTGTGCAAAAAAAGATAGAAATACAGTTTTCAGCCCTCGGTCTGCCCCGTGCAAACAGCAGAATAATGTTTAACGCTGGAATAAATATACACGAGGAATGACCCAACATGACTATGTTTCATACAGAATGTGGCTTCAGTCTGAGCTCTGTCACTGTGACGCGCGAGGAAAGGCAGGTTTATAAAAGAGGCACACGCAGAAAGTACAGGCACAGCATACCCCGGGACAGGTCACCTATCTACTACTGCGCTACCCAGTCCTGCAGCAACACGCCCCCTCCCACGTCCATTGCCCTGTTCGTTCACACACACTGTCAATGTCTCTGTTCGCTCACACACTCTGACACATGCTTTTCCCGACCTTGCACACTGACAAATTATGACAATTATCGTCTCCGCTGATTTCCAGCGTGCAATTTAAGCAGAATCGCCCACGTTACATTTATGTGATGGGCCGGTAACGGTATGAATGTAAAGGGTTCAATGACTTACCGAGTAATGGAGGAGTCTGATGTCCCGGGGAATAGAATGAGAGGAGACTTACAGCAGATATATTTATTCCACAGACCTTACAGTGAGACAGCCTCCTGTAAGCCTCAGTCACAGAGATACAGCCTCCTGTAAGCCTCAGTCACAGAGAGACAGCCTCCTGTAAGCCTCTTATGATACAATGTTTGCTCACACACACTGTCGATGTCTCTGTCGGCATAATGTTCGTTCACACACTGCCGATGTCTCTGTCGGCATAATGTTCGTTCACACACTGTGGATGTCTCTGTCGGCATAATGTTTGTTCACAAACTGCCAATGTCTCTTCAGCATAATATTCGTTCACACTGCCGATGTCTCTGTCGGCATAATGTTCGTTCACACACTGTCGATATCTCTGTCGGCCTAATGTTCGTTCACACAGTGCCGATGTCTCTGTCAGCATAATGTTCGTTCACACACTGCCGATGTCTCTGTCGGCAAAATGTTCGTTCACACACACTGTCGATGTCTCTGTCGGCATAATGTTCGTTCACACTGCCGATGTCTCTGTCAGCATAATATTCGTTCACACACTGTCGATGTCTCTGTCGGCATAATGTTCGTTCACAAAGTGCCGATGTCTCTGTCGGCATAATGTTCGTTCACAGAGTGCCGATGTCTCTGTCGGCATAATGTTCGTTCACACACTGTCGACGTCTCTGTCAGCATAATGTTCGTTCACACTGCTGATGTCTCTGTCGGCATAATGTTCGTTCACACAGTGCCGATGTCTCTGTCGGCATAATGTTCGTTCACAGAGTGCATGGGACCGGAGCATGTATGTAACTATGTAACACAGGCATACCCCGCATTAACGTACCCAATGGGACCGGAGCATGTATGTAAAGTGAAAATGTACTTAAAGTGAAGCACTCCCTTTTCCCCACTTATCGATGCATGTACAGTACTGCAATCGTCATATACGTGCATAACTGATGTAAATAACGCATGTGTAACAGGCTCTATAGTCTCCCCGCTTGCGCACAGCTTCGGTACAGGTAGGGAGTCGGTATTGCTGTTCAGGACGTGCTGACAGGCGCATGCGTGAGCTGCCGTTTGCCTATTGAGCGATATGTACTTACTCGCGAGTGTACTTAAAGTGAGTGTCCTTAAACCGGGGTATGCCTGTATCCATGCAACCTGCTGCTACCTATCCGTTTCTTGTGAGAAATTAATATGTTTCTTCGAACCTTGCGTGGCCCCCCACCCCCTCCCGAGGGTGGTTTTTTTTGACTGACGATGTCGGTATGGTTAGAGTTGATGAATAGTTTGCCTGTATATATGGGACATTACAAACAGTAATCCCACCTTAAGACACACTTGCTTAACGAAGCATATGAGCAGCTCCGTGGCTGATACTATACACGATACATAAAGCTTGGCCCCCTGCAGACGCACTTACCAGAATCCGCTGCTACTGTCTCTATATGTTCTCCCCACCAATTAGATTGTTAGCTCTTCGGAGCAGGGACTCCTCTTCAGAAAATGTTACTTTTATGTCTGAAGCGCGTCTTCCCTTTATGTATTGTGTTATTTATATGATTGTCACGCGTATTACTGCTGTGACGCGCTATGTACATTAATGGCGCTATATAAATAAAGACATGCAATACGTACAACAGTCTTATCGCGGCAGGGATAAAATCATGTCGTATTGCTTTGCTGAGCTCGCGATGCGCGTAAAACCCGCCCTGTTCCTGTGAGACGGGAGTTGGCAGCGCAGTCCCCTGCGCTGTCTCCCGTCTCACCCCTCTCGCCCCCCCCTCCCCAGGAGAATCCTGCTGAACCACGCGGTGCACAGCCCGGGCGTAGGGTCCTCGCAGGGCATGTCGGACCTGGTGCACCCCCGTCTCACCCCTCTCGCCCCTCCCTCCCCAGGAGAATCCTGCTGAACTACGCGGTGCACAGTCCGGGCGTGGGGTACTCGCAGGGCATGTCGGACCTGGTGGCTCCGCTGCTGGCTGAGGTTCTCGATGAATCCGACACCTTCTGGGGCTTTGTGGGTTTGATGCAGAACACGATCTTCATCAGCTCCCCGCGGGACGAGGACATGGAGTTGCAGCTGGTGAGAGGACTCCTACTCCCCCCCCCCCCCCCCCCCCCGAAACCAGAGGCCCAAGACACGGACACCCCAAAATATTACTTTGCATTACATACAGACAAGGACACTGTGTGTGTGTGTGTCACGTAACACTGTTCCCCCAAATAACACAACACATCCCAGTATAACACCGAATATCCCCAAGTAGCCAAACGATTTAATGGCGTTGTGTGTGTGTGTGTGTGTGTGTCACGTAACATTGTTCTCCCAAATAACACAACACATCCCAGTATAACACAGAATATCCCCAAGTAAAATATATACATACATACATACATACAGTACATACATATACACGAGAAATATGGTAGAAATGTACCCACATATAGAAATATAAAAAGATGTATTTATATATAGAACTTTTGTACAATACCAGAGATAATGGAAAATGAGTAGACCAGTTATTTAGTGTTAAATTACAAAAAAAAATGATATTTAATAGAAGAATTGTGGCCCGTGTAGCGAACGGGCGGGTTGGAGCTTCGAGGGTTAAGTAAAGACGCGGGAATGATTTTATATTCCCGTTTTCCCTCTGGCGGTTCTCATACGTTTGAGGTCCCGGTAGAATATACCGGTTATATCCTGGCTTTGTGCCTTTACGTGCGGGACGCACACTCCTACACACGGGGACTGACACGGCTGCTCTGTGTGCTGGAGTCGTGGCTGCCGTCCCGGGTTATAGGAAGGTAACGCCGTGTCCCCCGCCTCTCCCAGATGTACCTGCGTGAATTGCTGCGTCTGGTGCACCCGCGATTTCACCAGCACCTGCTGTCCCTGGGGGAAGACGGACTGCAGATGCTGTTCTGTCACCGCTGGGTCCTGCTCTGTTTCAAGAGAGAATTCCCAGATTCGGAAGCCCTGAGGATGTGGGAGGCGTGTTGGGCTCATTACCAGGTACCAGCCGGGCCAGAACCCTGTGCTTAATCCCACCGCACACACCATGTCACTGCTGAGTGTCAGGCCACAGTGACCGACGTCACTTACACACAACACAAGCAATGGCACTGTGCCGCGTTTTAGAAAAACCTGCATTAAATATGGAGGAGAAACTCTTTAGACTTGGTGTAAAAAAACAGGTCATGCAATATTTCTGCCATAAAAGGAGGGGGGGGGGGGGTTCTGAATTAAACCCATGTTTAGTTAGAGGCAATCTAAGCGGCATTTCTAAAATAATATATATATAAAATCAAAAACAAATAGACGATACTGTTCTGTGGCTAACAAAATGCTTTTATTTGTGTGTCACTGTCTAGTTGTTATTTGTTTTTGATTACTAAGCTCGGCTAACACAGTACAGATATATATATATATATATATATTTGATTACCTATATTGAAATCTAATTACCTAAGCTGCTGATCGATTCGTTCTCCCGTGATCGATCAACAAAGATCCGGCTTCCTTGGCTTCACTAAATGGCCGCCTTTTCAGTTTTAATGAATCCTTCAGTCAGTGTAACTCTGCAGCTACAATGTATTCTTGTATTACTTGGGTAACATTATCTAGTGTTACAGTTTGCAGCTCAAACTGCTGGGAACACTGGCAACAAGTGATCACAAACCGCAGTGTGTTGCAAAGATCTTGCACTGCTGGGGAGGTGGGCTAAAACCTGCTATAGAAATCAAACGATGCTCAGCATATTAAAACTCATAAAAAATAGCATTAAAAGTTTAATTAATTAAAAAAAATGCAGTAAGTATGATGTAACACTACAGAGATGATTTGCTTAATAAACACATGTAGGATATTGCTTGAATTGCTCCTTTAAAAGTTGAATAAGAAAGAAGTGGTGATTGGTGAAATAAAGTGGTGACTCTTAGGGGGGTGAATACTTTCTCCGTCTCCTTGTCACCCCGAGGGGCTTCAAACTAAAAGAACATACTGCACAGAACGATAATGATAAATCATAGCGTAGTGCAGGAGTGCGCAATCTTTTTCCCCTCCGCTGTCCCCCCTTCCTCGCGCCCCCCCCCCCCCCTTACCTTGGCTCCGGTGTTCTGACGTCACCACCTGGCAAAGCAGCGTCACCGGAAGCCGTCGGAGCTACGGTATGTGAAGTTTACGGAGGCCTTCACCACTCCCCCGGCATTGCATTTAAATGCCTTCGGGAAGCGTGCGGGGGGGGGGTGGCCTCTGTAAACCCTGCGTACCCCCAGTTTGCGCACCCCTGGCGTAGTGTGAGAATAGCAGCGCCGAGTGATCGCTGCGGATAAGGGGGGCTGGTGTTGTACTTGTTACGTTGCATGGCGGTGGGGAGACCGTTTGCAGGGAACGGCAACATAATTAGCGATAAATTGGCGGGACGCCTCGGATTTAACCCTTCAAAGCCGGAGAGACCCGCCTCGCCGTGAAGGGGTTAATAGGTCTAGCTGTTTGAATAACTGCGGTGAAATGGGCAGCGTGGCATGCTGACGTGGCCCTGTGTGTGTGTCCCCCCCCCCTCCCCCCACAGACGGATTATTTCCACCTCTTTCTGTGCGTCGCGATTATCGTGATATACGGAGACGACGTGATTGAGCAGCGGCTGCCGACGGATCAGATGCTGCTGCATTTCAGTAACCTGGCGATGCACATGAACGGGGAGCTGGTCCTCAGGAAGGTGAGATTACCTCCCCCCCAACCCGATCCGTCCCCCCCAACCCGATCCGTCTCTACTGGCCAGCGTTGGATTCTGGGAGTTGTAGTTTCTCTCCTGGTATAATATATATCATTATATAATATACTATAGTATGAAAGACAATAAGGTTGTTTGTGTATTTAGGGTTCCGCTCTGTAAGTGTGTATTGTGTGTCTGTGTTATCCACATGTAGCATCTGTGTGTGTGTCTGTTTGATAGGAGTTTTGTGTGTCTCTAGTAGGAGTTGTGTGTGTGTGTCTGCATTTATCTCATTGTGTGTGTTTCTGTATGATAGGAGTTGTGACCTGGAACCGGATTGTATATTTTCTTGGTGTGTGTGTGTCTGTTTTTATCTCTGTGTGTGTTTCTGTATGATAGGATCCGGATTGTATATTTTCTGTGTGTGTGTGTGTGTGTGTGTGTGTGTGTGTGTCTGTTTTTATCTCTGTGTGTGTTTCTGTATCTCTTTGTGTGTTTCTGTATGATAGGATCCGGGTTGTATATTTTCTGTGTGTGTGTGTGTGTTAACCCCCGCGCTATACACCTTTCTCTAACCCCTGCGCTATACACCTTTCTCTAACCCCTGCGCTATATATCATTAACACCAGATCCAAGTCATTGTATATATCCCATTTTTTCTCTTATAAAAGTATCCCTCACACCAGGTAAAATATGGTGATTTAAAAAGTAACAGAACCTGCCCGGCGCCCGGCGTCCGGCGCCCGGCGTCCGGCGTCCGGCGATAACACCGATCAGACGTGTTCTTTGTCACTGACTTTTTCTCACCTTAGTTTATTTTGTGTCTGGTGATACCCACTGCCAGCTTCACGTTGCACAGCCAGTATAACCGGCCTCGCGCTGATGAGACCCAAAAGGTCGCCATAGCTGTCTGTGAGTAGGGTTACTGGCTCTGCACTTCTGTAACCCAGGCTGTGCTGAAAAAGCTGTGGAATACGGCAGGCGTACGTTTATAGGGGCCGCATGTTAAAATGAACAAAAAAAAGCAAAACGTTACACTGTGCTCGTTTGCGTGTCATTACCCAGAATCCCTGGCTGCAGCAGAAGCATCGTCTAAGAGATAATGGGGAAGGGCAGACCTGCGAAATGTTCTCACCCGGGGGTAATTTTATTTGCTTATCATCGATACAAATATTAGGGAAATTTGCGGCGCTCTTTGTCAGAAATACATCATTAGCTGCCGACCCCTCTGGCAATGTAGGGGTTAACAACGGCCCCCATAATACAAAGGTGCTCGGGGACTCGGCGTCACCTGCAATTTTTCCTAAAATGTCATCAGTCACGTTCTTTGGAGCAAACACCCCCCCCCCCCTCAATCGTTCCCCTTCCCACGCCCTGTGCTGTCCCCTCGGGCCCCCAGCTCCCCCCCCTCCCCCTGTAACATGGTGCAATCATTACCTGGGCAGATCGGCCTCACCTGCAGCATGATGCAAATGTGTCCTCACTCCGAGCAGGTAGGAGACGTCCCCCCCCCCCGGGGAGCAGCTGTTGGTAGCACAGACAGAAGACAGCAAGGGGGGGGGGAGGGACACAGCTCACGGTTCCTAAATACATAGGTGACAAATGACCCCCCCCCCCCTCCCCTTTCACTGCCAAGCAATCAGTTGCTGGGTCCTCTGGCAGCTGCAGGGTTAATTTCTAACGATGGCTGCTGGGCGGTAACAAATCCGCCCCTTTAATTTGTGCGCTTTCTTATTAAACCTCAGCAAATACAAATACCCCAGGTCTGCCCTTCCCCCTTATCTCTTAGAACACAGTGCTTCCACTGCCACCAGGGATTCTGGGTAACGGCATGCAAACGAGCGCTCACCGTGTCGCCTTTTTGCCTCTTGTCCGTTGTGCCACGGACGCCCCAGCTTCGGTGAGGTTTCCTTAAAAGCAGCGGTGCAGTGCCACGCAAAAGATGCTCACTACTGTTGTATATTGGGGTGGATCTCGGGTGTACATCAGGGTCATGGAAAGTGACCAATGAAAGTAGAAGGGGGGGGGGGGAGCTTTCATACATAAATCCACCATTCGCTAAAAAGAAAACGTTAAAAAAATAAAAATAGTGACAGTATTTTCTGCGTATGTAAATAAGAAAAGCAGTGATACTCTGCACCCTTTCATACCGCGGCTGCGCTTTGTTGATAACGCAATGAAGAGGGGATTTGGCTCAGAAGGTGACAGGTGTTGAAGCGGCAGTCCCAGGGGAGCGGGCATTAGGAGCCTCGGGGACAGCCAGGCTGACGTCGCCGCCTCCCCCCCGGGCCCCACCGTTGCTACATATGTTGAGACACAAAGCTGCCGCCATGTGACCAAGTCAGGGGAGCGGAGTGAGGGGGGCGCGTTGGACCCCGCGTGACGTGCGATGGGGTGGGAATAGGGGGGGGAAGGCTGCGTGACGTCGGTGTGGGAGCCCGGAGGCTCCCTGAGATGGTGCAAGGCGGAGCTGGATGATACAATGTTTCTGCAACATCATGAAACTATTGGGTGATGCGGCTCCTGGCACCTCGGGCCCTCAGTGGCTTTTGATGGTATCACTGCAATACACTCCTCTGGTGACAACAGGGGTTAATTATTTTTACCTGGGGTGGCCAACTCCAGTCCTCAAGGGCCACCAACAGGTCAGGGTTTCAGGATATCCCTGCTGCAGCACAGATGGCTCAATCAGCCCCTGCTTCAGCACCGGTTGCTCAATCAGTGGCTCAGTCCACCTGTGCTGAAGCAGGGATATCCTGAAAACCTGACCCGTCGGTGGCCCTTGAGGTCTGGCGCTGGCTGCCCCTGCTTATGACAGATATGACGCCGCCGCAGCACTAAACGTGGTCGTGGTCTCAGTGACAATATGCCGCCTATTCCAAACAACCACGGTTAGAAAACTGCGTTCTAAAGAAAGAAAATGTGGGCGGGGGGGGGGGGGGGGGGGGGGGGGGTGAGAAGTGCACAGAGCGCCGGCGGGGAAAGGGTTAATCTCCTGCGCAAGTGCAGAGAGTGAGTCACACAGAGCTGGACGTCAGGGACACACGTGGGGTGATGTCTGACGGAGAGCTGCAGGTGACAGTGACGCTGGAAGGGACAGAGTTGGAGTGTAACCTGCTCCCCCCCCCCCCTCTGTGCCCTGTGCTTACCCCAGCTAGAGAAGGGCAGAGCGCAGGCTGGTGACAAGGGAAAGCCACATGTTTGGGGATCCAGGCAGGAGTTATCATGTCTCTGTTCATTCATCCACTACCAGAGGGTCAATTACATGGCAAAACAATCAGCTAAAATGCAGGGTGATATAATAACACAGAGAGATATAATAACACAGAGAGATATAATAACACAGAGATATAATAACGCGCAGAGAGATATAATAACACAGAGATATAATAACACAGAGATATGATAACACGCAGAGAGATATAATAACACAGAGATATAATAACACAGAGATATAATAACGCGCAGAGAGATATAATAACACGCAGAGAGATATAATAACACAGAGATATAATAACACAGAGAGATATAATAACCGCAGAGTAGATATAATAACACAGAGAGATTATAATACCAGCGCAGAAGATATAATAACGCGCAGAGAGATATAATAACACAGAGAGATAATTACCCACATAAGATATAATAACGACAGAGATATATAATAACACAGCGGAGATATATAATAACACAGATATAATAACAGAGAGATATAATAACAGAGACGATAATAACCGAGATAATAATACACGAGATATAATAACGCGCAGAGAGATATAATAACACAGATATAATAACGCGCAGAAGAGATATAACACGCAGAAATATAATAACGCGCAGCAGAGATATAATAACGCGCAGCGAGAGATATAATACACCGAGAGATATAATATAACACGCTAGAGATATATAACCGCAGAGAGATATAATAACACGCAGAGATATAAAACACAGAGAGATAAATAACACAGAATATAATAACGCGCAGAGAGAATAATAACCCACGAGAGAATAATAACGCGCATAGAGATATAATAACACACAGAGATATAATAACACGCAGAGAGATATAATAACACGCGAGATATATAACACAGAAGATTAATAACACGCAGAGAGATATAATAACACGACAGAGAGATATATAAACGCAGCAGATATAATAACAGAGAATTAATAAAGAGGATATAATAACATGCAGAGAGATATAATACAGCAGAGAGATATAATAACCTGCAGAGAATAATAACAGCAAGACATGCAGATTAAACAGAGATATAATCAGCGCAGATATATACAGAGATATAAAACAGAGAGATATAATAACACGCAATAGATAAACACGAGAGATATACACACAGAGAGATTAATAAACGCGAGAGATTATAAAAACACGCAGAGAGAGATATAAACCAAGAGATAAGTAACAGACACGAAGGCGATATAACACGCAGAGTGATATAATAACACGAAGAGATATATAAACACCAAGAATATAACACGCAGAGAGAGATAATACGCAGAATGATAATAACACGCAGAGAGATATAATAACCGAGAGTTATAAACAGAGCAAATATAACCGCAGAGCGATTCCAATAACGCACAGAGAGATATAGTAACAGCAACGATCTAACAAGCAGAGTAAGATAGTAAGAGATAGATTATAATAACACCAGACATATATAATAACACGCAGGAGAGATAACATAACACCAGAGAGATAGAATAAACACAGAGAGATATAGTAAACAAAACACGCAAGCGATTATAACACGCAGATGATATAAGAAACACAGAGATAATATAATAACACGCAAGTCTATATATGAACAAACGCGATGCCAATAATAAATGAAGAGGGATATCATAATACCATAATATGTAAGAACACAAGAGAGATATAAAACACGCAGAGATATAATAACATGCAGAGGCGATATCATAACACACAGATGTGATAATAGGCACCAGAGCGATTATAGTAACATTGCAGAGCCGATAAATAACACCAGAGGAAGTTAATAACACACGCAGCAATATAATACACACATGGTTATAATAACCGCATAGGCGATATAGTAACATGACAGAGCGATATAGAAAATTCATGCAGATAGACCGAGATATAGTAACACGGAATAACACCCCTAGAGATATAGTATTACCATAACTCACAAGTGATATATAATACGACAGAGATATCGTAACGTACAGACGTTACTAATATATAACACAGAGTGAACAGCAAGCGATATAATAACATGCGTGGACATAGTAACAAGCAGCAGAGCGATATAATACATGCTTGAACATAGTCCACGCAGAGTCGCTATAATAACACACAGAGCTATATAGTAACATGCAGAGATGAAATAACATGTAGAGAGATGTAATAACACGCAGAGATTTATAACACGCAGAGAGATATATAATAACATGCAGAGCAATATAATAACACATAGAGAGATATAATAAAACGCAGAGAGATATAATAACACGCAGAGTAATATAGTAACAGAGATATATATAATAACTACTCAGAGAGATATATGCCGTCGCAGAGATTATCTAATAACTCGCAGAACAGAGATATAATAACACGCAGAGAGATATATAAAAAATAAGCACGCTAGAGATATAAATTGCCGCGCAGAGAGAGTATAATAACACAGTAACCGCAGAGAGTATATACACCAGACAATGCCACAGAGATATAATACACGGAGAGATAGAATACACTCCGAGAGATATAAATAACACGCCAGAGATATATAACGCGATCATAACATCGATATAATAACACAGAGAATAATACAATAATAATCGCAGCAGAGAATAGATAACCGCAGAGAGATAATAACAGCCATGAATATACAACGGAGTATACTAACACGCAATAGATAATAATAACACGCAGAGATATACATAACAGGTATCACGCAGAGATATAATAACACGAAGAGAATATTAACGCAGATATATACAGAAACAATAGAGGATATAATAACATGCAGAGAGATCATAATCATGCAGAGAGATATAATAACACTGCAGAGATAAATAACATGCGAGAGATAAATCGAGATAACAGAGATATAATACACGGCAGATATTAAGAACGCGCAATTAAATACAGAGAGATATAATACAACATTACACGCATGAGATGAATAGCACACAGAGAGATACTAACACAGAGAGATTAATAAACGCGAGAGATTATAAAACACGTCGAAGAGATATTAATACACAGAATATTGTAACAACACGCAGAGGTCGATATAACACGCTAGTGATATAATACACGAAGAGATATATACCCACATATATATAACACCAGAGAGACATACTACGCTAACGAGTGATATAACACCACCAGAAGATATAATAACCCGAGAGATCAGTACACAGATGCAATATAACACGCAGAGCGATACACATAACACACGAGATATATCAGTAACACGCATAGCGATATAACACTGCCGAGCATAATATAGATAACCAGAGAGTATATTATGATTACGCGACGCAGTGCAGCAATATAACTACCACGCAGAGACAGATTACATAAACTGCAGTAGATATAATAAACACACAGAGGCGTATAGGCATACCACGCATGAGCCGTATAACACCCGCCCAGTGTGCATATATAATAACACGCATGAAGATACGTCAGCTGACTACTGCAGAACGCACGCAGAGGCTATATATAATCGACGCAGAAGCCCGCACTATATAGTTGCCGACACAATGAATAGTGACTAATCATAATACAGCATAGCACCCTATTAATTAATACAACAAGAGTAGATATAATCAAACACGCAGAGATATAGATAACGTCACACAATACTGTCATACACACAGAGTGCTGATACATCACCGCAGAAGCGCTGTGATAGTAACACATGCAGACGCATATAATACTACACAGAGAGTATGCCTTAAACACCAGGACATATAGCAACACACATGATTTATTAATCACACGCAGAGCGATATAGTAACTATGAAGAGCGATTAGAAATTCGCAAAGCTAGTATAAACACGCAGAGCATATCGCATGACACACGTCTGTGTGAGTTGCTGTTCGACTCACAGCGCGAGATAGTGACATGTAGAGTGATAGTGTTCATACTGACGAGATAGAGTGTAAACCCACAGTCGTTATAAGACAACACGCAGAGCGAGATACGAACAAGCCGCTGGACAGGTAGGAACGCCGACCACTGAGCGAGAATAAAGGACATGAGATACACACGTCAGCAGTGACAGAGGAACACGCAGAGCGAGATAATTGCGACACACGAGCTGATTGTACGACTATGCCGCACACATGACAATATCAAACCTGTAAGAAGAGAAGGATACTAACACCGGAGAGTCATCCACAACCAGGATCAAGAGAGACACAGGCGACTTGACAACAACAAGATACATAACACTGCAAAGGTAGAGAGCTATACACGGGCAGAGCAGCGTGCGCTAAGTACTCCAGAAGGAAGCGAGGTCTCCAGATGGAGGTGAATAGAATACCCAACACGACGCAGACAAGAAATAGCGCAACGCCGAGAGAGAGCAGACACGCAGGATTGTTCAACGCACCCACACACAGAGACATAGTTACACGCACACGTCTGATACGACTCACCAGCGCTAGAGGATACTGAATAACACCCAGAATAGATAGAATCCAGCACCGCAGGCAGGCCTAATTGCTACCATACGGGGACACAGAGGCAATCTGAACACTGTGACAGCAGGAGATCATAAGACACATAAATCTGGAATACACAGAGAGATATTAATAACACGCAGAGCTACATAATACCCAGCGCGAGATATGAAGCGTAACAGCACATGGAGCATGATACTAACACTGCGGACCACCCGATAGAGAGGGGAGGAATAACCACAAGGCAGATATAGGAACTGCACACAGAGTTCAACTGCTGATATCACCGCAATAGCGACAGTATACAGCGACGAGCGAGATAGAAAATCTGCGCAAAGCGATAGAGTACCACACAACGCAGACATACAGTCTCATACACACCGTGAGCGAGTATTAACGACAACAGAGCGATATCTACACATGCAGTTGTATATGGTAGATCACCGAGCAGATATACTAGGTCACGACACCTCTCTCAAGATTTAATAACATAACACGCTTCAGCAGACACTATACGTGAATCATGTCAGTTCGACACGACATTAGTAACACGAGCCCCAGGTCCGATCTAATACAAGGAAAAACGTGACTCAGGTCAGGCACGCGCGATATCCGAAGCGCTCGCACACAACTTATATACACACACAATGAATACATTGAAGATACTCAATGTGGGGGGCGGTAATCTTGGACCGGGGTGGTAGTGGACAGAACCCAGAGGTGGGTATAATAAAAAACAGAGAAGAACCGAGCAACAGGCGTCAGCAGACACACACGCAAGAGAGTAATAATACCTCGGGTAGACAAAAGCACGCTAGAACACACAGGAATATAAAACAACAACAAGCAGAACAGCAGAGAGATATCATAAAAGTGCGTGGCCAAAACGTATATAGACGGGAAACAAGGCACACAGAAACGATAACTAAGCGAAGGAAGAGGGTACCTACACCGAGCACCTCGGACCGGAAGTGAGGCAGACAGCTGACTCCAACGGTGGAGCCAGCCAACAGATATATAACACGCAGAGGTAGTTAATACCGAGCAATTTAATAGACCTGCAATAACATGCAGAAGATATATATAACCCAGAGATATAATTAACTAACGGGACCAGATGATGTATAACACGCAGATGATATACTAGAATATATAATAACACGCAGAGTTATATAATACAGCAGAGTGAGTAATAGACACGCAGAGTGATGTAATTAACATGCAGAGATATATAATAACACGCAGAGATATAATAAACACGCAGAGTGGATTAATAACACGCAGAGTATGTAATAACATGCAGATATGAAATAACACGCAGAGATATAATAACACCAGGTCGATGTAATAGCACCAGAGTGATATAAACGCATAGATATATAATAACACGCAGAGAGATATAATAACACGCAGAGTGATGTAATAACACGCAGAGATATATAATACACACAGCAAATGATGTAATAACACGCAGATATAATAATCATGCAGAGATATATAATAACACGCAGAGATTATAATAATACGTAGAGATATATAATAACACGCAAGAGATTAATACACGTAGAGATATATATAACAACGCAGAGATCTATAATAAACACGCAGAGATATAATAACCCCGATACATAATAACACGCAGAGTGATGTAATAACACGCAGAGTGATTAAACCGAGAGATATAAACAGCAGAGAGAATATACAAATAATCAACGCAGACGAGATTAATAACACGCAGAGATATATATAATAACACGCAGAGAGATGTAATAACACGCAGAGTGATGTTAATAACACGCAGATATATAATTAATAACATGCAGAGATATATAATAACACGCAGATATAATAACACGTAGAGATATATAATAACACGCAGAGATCTATAATAATACGCAGAGATATAATAACACCCAGATACATATAACACACGCAGATGATGTAATAACACGCAGAGTATGTAATACACGCAGAGATATACAATAACACGCAGAGAGATTAATAACTCCAAGATCTATAATAACACGCAGAGAGATATAATAAACCAGCAGATATATATAACACGCAGAGAGATGTAATAACACGCAGAGTGATGTAATAACACGCAGTGATGTAATACACGCAGAGTATACTAAACAGCATAGAGATAATAACACGCAGAGATATATAACGCACAGAGATATTAATAACCAGAGAGATATAATAACCAACGCAGAGATATAATAACACGCAGAGAGATATAGAAACACGCAGAGAGATAATAATACACGGCCGATATAATACAACGCAGTAGATATATAATAACACAGAGATTAATAACACGCAGAGAGATATAATACACACAGAGTATAAATAACACGCAGAGAGATATATAACGCGCAGAATTATATAACACGCAGAAGATATAATAACACACAGAGAGATATAATAACACAGAGATATAATAACCGCAGATATAATAACACGCAGAGATATAATAACACGCAGAGATCTATAATAACGCGCAGAGATATAAACACGCAGAGATATAATAACACACAGAGATAGCTACTACCACGCAGCGAGATATCATTGACACGTCAGAGGATATCATAACCCCATAGACTTATAATAACACGCAGAGAGATAGAACACGCGGTTTGCAGGCCCCTTTGGCAGGAATGTTGTATATTATTTTATTACCGGTAGTAGAATACTTGGTCCGTTCGGACTCTGGTCTTGTTGTTTCTCAGACCTGGTCACTAGAAACAGTCACACAATGTACCAATCCGCTCTTTTATTTACTGGCGACAATCGCTCATGATTTATTACACTTTCTCCCTTGTAAAAGTCCCTCCATCCCTACGCAGGTCCACGGAAGGACAGGAGATCTCCCTCATTAGCCTCCCACGCTGTGACACTCGGTGACACGCGGTGACACAGTGTACCTGTGGGTGGCTCTGGGAGGGGGTGCTGAGGCCTAGCTCACGTCACCGCTCTCTCTGCCGGATGAATAATTCAGCGTGTCTGCTCTGGATATTTTGATGTCCCCTAAATGTGGCTAATTGAGCGCTCTGGTCTTGGAGAAACAGGGAGCGTGTCACAGACGTGACGCTTCAATGAGCAGATAATCAGTGTCCTGGCTCATGTGTCATGTACAGGGCAAGCAGGGGCTGTGAAATATTGGGAGGGGGAGGGTGGGGGAGCAGAAGCATACTGTAGGTGTATGTGTGACAGGAGAGTGACAGTGACTAGGGAAGGACACGCACACACTGCACACACACTGACATGCACACACTGCCACACACTGCCACACTGACATGCACACACACACACACTGCCACACCGCACACACAGACACACCGCCACACTGCACACACACTGACATGCACACACACTACCACACTGCCCACACTGCCACACTGCACATATACTGACATTCACACACTTTGCCACACTGCCACACTGCACACACTGACATACACACATACTGACCCACTGCCACACTGCACACACTGACATGCACACACACTGCCACACTGCACACACACTACCACTGCCACACTGCACACACACTGACATGCACACACACTGACACACTGCACACACTGCAAACACACTGCACACTACTACACTGACATGCACACACACTGACACTGCACATATTACCACACTGACACACACAATGACACGCTGCACACACACTGACACACTGACACGCTGCACACACACACTGACACGCACACACTGACACGCTGCACACACACTAAATGCACACACTGACATGCTGCACACACACACACACTGATACAGTACAATGCACACGCACACACACACTGACACGCTGAGCACACACATACACACTGCACACAGATACTGCACACACACACATATACCGACACGCTGCACACAGACACACTGACGCTGCACACACATAGTACACGCACACACTGACACACTGCATGCAAACACTGACACTGCACACAGACACATTGACACGCTGCAAACACACACTGCACACGCACACAGACTGACACGGTGCACACACACACACTACATGCTGCACAGACTCTGACGCCGTACACGCACTGGACACACACTGACACACTGACACACTGCATGCAAACACTGACACTCCACACACACACTGAAACACTGCACACACACACATTGACACGCTGTAAACACACACACTGCACACACGCACACAGACTGACACGGTGCACACACACACTACATGCTGCACAGACGCTGACGCTGTACACGTACTGGACACACACGGACACACTGCACACTACATACACACACTGACACACTGCACACACACACTGACACACTGCACACAGCCTGGTTCCTGTGACTTGCTCTCCTTCTGACGGTTCTAATCCCCCTCCCCTCTCCCCAGTTCCCTAGCAATAAGAGCTATTTACAGACATAGATGTTATGAAGCAATAATTACCAAAGCATCAGGACTGAACCCTGCCCGTTACCTGCACCCACACTGCATCAGCGGCTACTGCGTGCAGCCACCACTGGGGTGCACCCTGCCCATTACCTGCACCCACACTGCGTCAGCGGCTCCTGCGTGCAGCCACCACTGGGGTGCACCCTGCCCATTACCTGCACCCACACTGCGTCAGCGGCTACAGCGTGCAGCCACCACTGGGGTGCACCCTGCTGATTACCTGCACCCACACTGCGTCAGCGGCTACTGCGTGCAGCCACCACTGGGGTGCACCCTGCTGATTACCTGCACCCACACTGCATCAGCGGCTCCTGCGTGCAGCCACCACTGGGGTGCACCCTGCCCATTACCTGCACCCACACTGCGTCAGCGGCTCCTGCGTGCAGCCACCACTGGGGTGCATCCTGCCCATTACCTGCACCCACACTGCATCAGCGGCTCCTGCGTGCAGCCACCACTGGGGTGCACCCTGCCCATTACCTGCACCCGCACTGCATCAGCGGCTCCTGCGTGCAGCCACCACTGGGGTGCACCCTGCCCATTACCTGCACCCGCACTGCATCAGCGGCTACTGCGTGCAGCCACCACTGGGGTGCACCCTGCCCATTACCTACACCCACACTGTGTCCACGGCTATTGCGTGCAGCCACCACTGGGGTGCACCCTGCCCATTACCTGCACCGCATCAGCAGCCACCACTGGGTGCAGTTTTCAATGCAATGAGAGCAGTGTCACAGTGCTATCATTGCTGTAGTATACACAGCTCAGTGTACACTGGCAGCCCCATAATAAATAACAATACTATACGATGCATGGGGTGACTGTGCCCACACTCACACAGGGGATGTGGGAGTCACAGGGAGCTGTTTGTGTATCTCACTGACACTGTCTGTGCACCTGCAGGAACTGCCATAACCCTCCCTTGTTGATGTGGTCTCTATGTGGAATGTGCCCTGCAGAACAGCCAGCCATTCTCACGCTCACAAACACCCCCACGTCCTGGGCAGAAACAAACTGAGCAAATACGTGGGACCCAACACACACAAATGCATCACTACCCCCCTCCTAATATCCAATGTCTGCGTATGTACGCCATAATCCTTCCCTTCCACAGCAGCCCCCAGGATACGGCCCATGTTCACTGAGTAGTCTTACAGCCCACTCACGTCAACGTGTTATAAGGTGTTTTCCAGCACCGGGAGGTTTCTGCGTGGTAGAGCCGGATCGGCACTATTGCAGCTTTAAAAAAATAAATAAGAGGAGTGCCACCTTTTCAGCGTGTGAAAAATACGGATAAATATATTTATTTTTTCCATTACAAGTTTAATACATAAACGTTAATCTTCCCAGCTCTGTACACGTGAAGAAGAGACCTGTGAGGTTGGGAAAGCTCTGTACACGTGAAGAAGAGACCTGTGAGGTTGGGGAAGCTCTGTACATGTGAAGAAGAGACCTGTGAGGTTGGGAAAGCTCTGTACATGTGAAGAAGAGACCTGTGAGGTTGGAAAAGCTCTGTGCATGTGAAGAAGAGACCTGTGAGGTTGGGAAAGCTCTGTGCATGTGAAGAAGAGACCTGTGAGGTTTGGAATCTCTGCGTACTATACAATCATTTCCTATATAAGCAACTCTTTCGTTGGATTACTGTGCAGGTGGTGGGCGTTATAAAAGCAGAACTGGATCTCAAACACGGAGTGTGACATGGAGTCAGGGTGATGCAATGTGTATGATGTAACATACACACCGGGCAACTAAATCCTGAGTCCACTCCTGTTTCCTGAGCCTCTAATCAAGCCGCCCGTGCTGAAGCAGGGGCTTAGTGGGCCCCTGGTGCTGAAGCAGGGACTAATTGAGCCACCTGTGCTGAAGCAGGGATACCCAGAAAACCTGGCCTGTTGGGGGTTCTTGAGGACTGGAGTTGAGCACCCCTGATGTTATATAAATATATAACATTTCTGCCCAGCTTCCTGTATATGACACTGGGTACGCCGGTTGCCCTATACGTCCCTTACGTGATCCTATTGCATTGTACAAATCCAATTCTGTAATGTTTTTGTGACATGTGTTATGAGGCCTCGGAAATATTTGAATTGCTGCCTGCCGACTGCTGTGGTGATCTGCATATCTAATGAAATGAGATAGTAAATCAGCCCTCCCCCAGCACACACACACTAATTGCTAATCAGGTATGAGGATAAACTCGTGTTATCCTCCCAGATGAAGACAGACGATCCCAGGCTGTGTTTGCTGTGATGCACGGTTGTGTGAGGCTCTCAGTTCTCACTCTGCGGGGTTAAATCCTCGGAGGGCAGAGCTGTGCCAGCTCCCCGCAGCTGGTGATGTAACACAGCGCAATGTACATCATCACCACCTACATCCCCAGAGCAGCATGTGCGCCGAAGGGGAGCGCCCGCCGTGCCCCCCGAGTGACCGCGTGGACGAGAGAAGCTGGGGTACAGCATTGCTTTACACCTGGGGGTACATGAGCCAACGCGCTGTGACCTTGCGCCTGTTCCAGGCTGACCCCCCCCCCCCTGCTGTGCGTAGAATTGCAACCTCGCTCCGTGGGTTAACACTTCAAACGATGCAAAAGGACGTGTGATATTCCTGTCAGTGCAGGGGTTAAATTATATCGCGGCCTCTCACAATGATGACACAGATGGAAGGAATTCACTTAGATTGCAAGCTCTTCGGGGCAGGGACTCCTTTTCCTGTTTAATGTCTAAAGCGCGTATCCCCATTATGTGTTAGGATATTATGTCACGCGTGTTGCAAAGTGCTATATACCTGAGGGGCGCTATATAAAGACGTACAGGACAGGCATGCAGCTCAACTCCTGATGCCGTCAGTATTATTCCCGGTCGCTGCAATGTGATACAGCGACGCCCGCTGTGGAAATGACCCCCAGATACAGCATTATTACTGAGCGATGTGCTGCTGGTCGTCTCTGTGGCAGTGCAGGCGTTATTATACCACGTTAGGCAGATCCCCGGGACACCCGATAAACACATTGTGTGCCAGCAAAGATCCGTTCCTGTTCCGGAAAAAAACCTTTGACTTATACTTTGGGGCAGGGTGGGCAACTTCAGTCGTCCAGGGCCAACAACAGGTCAGGTTTTCAGGATATCCTTGCTTCAACACAGCTCAATCAGTCGAAGACTGGGTCACTGATTGAGCCACCTGCGCTGAAGCAGGGATATCCTGAAAACCTGACCTGTTGGTGGCCCTTGAGGACTGCAGTTGCACATCCCTGCTTTGGGGGGTAGGGGGGGGTGTCCGGAAATCAGTGTGAGGTGTGATACACAACACACCCAGGAGAAATTCAACACACCGCTCGGAGTAATGACAAGCGGCAGTAACTCATTATTAGGGGAGTCTGTGCCTGCCTCTTAGCATCAATGTATCGCGGAACTTTGCAGCTAACACCTTCCTGATGTCACCGAGTGAAAACGGAAGTGGGGATGTAACTGTCTGGGCGACTTTACATTATATAATGGGAGGGGGGGAAACCGTTCTGGTTTTTTTCTGTTGGTTTTTTTTCTCTCGCACTTTTTCACGGATGGAAACGTTACCAGACCGAGCCCGTCCTGTCCCAGGCCGCACACGTGACGCGGCCCCAGTGGCGACGGCTGCACGAGCGCATCGCGGCTTGTGCGCGCACGCGACCACGCCGACTGGGGCCTGCCCTGTAGAGGGCTGTGCCTTGTGTGCGGCACGCTCGCCGTAGCGCGCGCCGTAGCGAGCGCTGCAGCGGCCACTGGGGACCTGGCCTAAGGCAAAGGTTCTCAACTCCAGTCCTCAAGACTCCCCCCCACCAGGTCAGGTTTTCAGGATATCTCTGCTTCAGCACAGGTGGCTCAATCAGTCCCTGCTTCAGCACAGGTGCCTCAATCAGTGGCTCAGTCTTCGACTGCACCACCTGTGCTGAAGGAGGGATATCCTTAAAACCTGACCTGTGGGGGGGTCTTGAGGATTGGAGTTGAGCCCCCTGTATTAGGACACGCTGTACATGCTGAGCGCTGGTTTATTGGCTCTGGACAGACAATAACAGCCATATTCACGTAGGGAACCTGCAGAGGGGGTTCTCTGTCAGCTGCTCACTTCCTGCCACCACGTGGATCCCTCGGCTCCCCGCCCTTGGCACTGTATCCGACATTAAGGACGGGGATTGGGGTACATGTGGAACCTGCCTAAAACACGTAAGGGGTCATTAGGTCTCCCGGCTGCAAAAACCGGAGCCCAGAAAGCGACCCTGGTTTATTAAGGTCAGTGTGCGTTTCTGCTTCACTTCCAACGTAGGGAGAAAGATATATATATATATGACCATGTGACCATGCAGCAAGCTTAAGCCTATAGGGAACACTGTGTGCTCATTTGCATGTCATTTCCCAGAATCCCTTGCTGCAGTGGAAGTGCTGTATGCTGGGTGATAATGGGGAAAGGCGGGGTTGCAGACCTGCCTAAGACATGCAGATGAGCATACAGTTGTATTTGCATATTTATATATATATATATATATATATCTATCAGAGCCGCCAATATTTCGGGCTAAGACGCCCCCTAGGTCAGGGGTGCGCAAACCTTTGGGGAAGAGCGCGGGGCCCCTGTAAGCGCCACGCCTCCCAGTTTGCGCACCCCTGCCCTGGGACTGCTTCAGCGTTTATTGAATAAGATTATTATTATTATTAATATGGTCCATTTGTAAAGTGCCAACATACTCCCCAGCGTGGTACAAAGGGGGCGCAGAGATGGGATCATTACACAAACAGAGTTATATACAAATCAGGACAAAGGGGTCACCAGGGGCCTGATCCGGAGAGCTTACAATCTAGAGGGAGAAATGTGTTTCATCCTTTTGAAGGGGTTAAAAAGGACCAGATCTGTAACAACAATAAGAATGAATAATAATGGGTGTAAATAAACATCATGATAACACAGAAGAAAGACCAGACCTGCTGCTGGTGCCAGAATTAAATCTAATAATGACTCCAGTGGCTAATATGAATACATCATTCAGACGATCGTCACAATGAAATGATTGTACCCGGTGCCGTGATGTAACTGCGGGATGTGTCATAGATAAGGAATAATGGCGGTGACACTCTGCAGCGGGAGTGGCCAACCCCTGTCCTCAAGGGCCACCAACAGCAGTGTCACGTTTCCCGTTAGGCCCGAGCCTAAGGCGGCAAAAATGTCCGCCCCCGTTTGCCGCGCTCGTGGCCTGTCGGACCTAATGGGAAGGGACTTACGTACCTGCGCCGGCCGCCTCCGTTCTGCCGCCCTGCTTCTCCTTCAAAAGCGAGCGTCAAATGATGCCGCGGACATCACAAGGCGTCTCGGTGCCATCAGGTGACGTCATGACGTCGCGTCACCATGGTAAACGCGGCGCCAGGGGACGTCACGTCGGTGACGTCCGGGGCGTCGTTTGATGCTGGATTCTGAAGGGGAAGCAGGGCGGCAGACACATGCAAGTGCAAAACAGGTCAGGTTGTAAGGTTATCCCTGCTTCAGCACAGGTGGTGCAGTCGAAGACTGAGCCACTGATTGAGCCACCTGTGCTGAAGCAGGGATATTCTTAAAACCTGACCTGTTGGTGGCCCTTGAGGACTGGAGTTGGCCGCCCCTGTTCCGACATAGTTGGGGTGCAATGAGTGTGTCCCCTACTGACAGACATTCGGACAGGATCCAGGGTTCATATCCTAAACTCCGAGAGCAGGGAGGTGAGTGAGTGAGTCTGATTTCTCATGGCAGAAGGTTCCAGATTGAGCGGTGTTTTTATCTGCTTCTAGGAAGAGGGAGACAGGAGGATGTGTGCTGCCTAGCCGAGGACAAAATGTTCTCAGCATAAATCTCAGACAGGGAGAGTCGTGGGAGAATCAGCACAGACAATAAGCAAGCAGAGAGGTGCAGCGTGAGAGCGGCATGCGAGCAGGCACAGAGAGCTCACTCTGTGTGTGTGTGTGTGTGTGTGTGTGTGTGTGTGTGTGGTGTGTGTGTGTGTGTGTGTGTGTGTGTGTGTGTTTGTGTGTGTGTGTGTGTGTGTGTGTGTGTGTGTGTGTGTAGAGAGAAGAATGTGAAAACGAGAGGTAACTCTCAATGTATTACTTCCTGCTAAACATTTTATAAATAAATAGAGCCCTAACTATCCCCATTCCCAGCGCTTTCGTCCTAAAGGACCTCTTCAGGCTCTTGAATTTGCTTTTATATTGTTTACTATATCTATATATATATATATTATATATATATATCATATATATATCATCTATATAGCAACTGTAAATATTACTGTATGTTCATTTGCATGTCTGCAACCCTGTCTTTTACCATTATCGCCCAGCACACAGCACTTCCACTGCAGCAAGGGATTCTGGGAAATGACATGCAAATGAGCACACAGCGCCACCTTTTGTCTCAAGCTCATACTCATATTTACACGAGCAACCCTTAAGCTATATATATATATATACACACATACATACATACATACAGCTCAACCCCCGTTACAACGGAGATCCGCTTATAACGCGATGTAAGCGTGGCTCCCAATTTTTGTATTTATGAATACTTTACAACACGATTATTGGCATCTTAAATACTTTATTGTACAATGCATACAATTGTACATTATTTTTAACGCGATCCGCTTATACCGCGATGTGATTCTTTGGACCCCAAGCACAGCGTTATAAGGGGGTTGAGCTGTATATATATATACTGGATCGAGGTTGAAGTGTTTATCATCCACTGGTCTATCTTTGAAATGATCCGATAATTGTTTCATTTGGCCTCCTAGAGAATATCCCAATCGGAAATGACAGGAGAAACCTCCCTCTGGCTGTGAGTGTTCAGCAAGAACAAAAAGAGAAAATCGCCGTAATTTGAATCATTAGCGTCAAATCATCACTAATCAGCCTCTTCATACAAAGCAGATGAGCATCCAGCAGGCGAACACCTCCTGGGGGGTCACACAGGAGGCAGAGACATCTCAGCATCCTAACCCTGCAGGTACAGAGCCACGAGACCCCCAGAGAGTGGGACAGTGACCAAAGCAAGCAGAGGGGACCCCCCACACCAGCAGGGGGTCTGTTTATAAAAACACATCCGATCTACGTTGGAAAACACACTGAAACACTGCGGCACAGTGTTTCACCCGTCAATAACCCTACAATAACCCTACAAAAATATGTCGCGTTGTTGTAATATTTAATAACACCAAGAAAATATCTAGATTAGAACTATCGCACCTACCCCAGAGGTCAAGAGGAATTATCTTTCTTACTGCAGGATTAACTACAATGAACCGAATCTACAGCCATAGGGTGGACTATATAATGTGGCCTTATATAGCCCTCCCCAAAAACATACAACGGGGCTCAGGTTGCTCATGCTGGGTAATAGGTAAGTCGGTGGTATAAACCCATGTTTATTCAAGATCTATTTCAGGAAGTGGAACCCGGAATAAATGCCTAAAACAAACACGACACGTGTCCCCAGGCTGAGTGTGATGACAAGACCCAGCTCGGAGGCGCTCACGTGCATTTGGGAGATGTACCCGTCCGGGTGATTTGGGTTGGGACATGTGGACACTTCTCTGGTCCCGGTATATGATGTTATTCTCAGCTCCCAGTTTTCCTGGAGCTCTTTCACAATAGATGCCAGTTCCTCTGTGCCACACAACCCCCCCCCCCCCCCACCTCCTTCTTTCTGCCCCTGGGCGGTCACATGTTAATATTAATATAAAGCATCCTCGTTACCGGTGTCTTCTAAGTATGTCTCAGCCTTATTCCATTAGCATGCGGGGGAAGAGAGAAAAATATCCCGGTGTCGGCTCCTTTATCTCCCTGTGCCTCAGGCACCAAATACATAGATTGTCAGCTCTGCGGGGCAGGGGGCTGTGTCTGTAACATTCCTATGTGCTGCGTCCCGCGCGCCATACTGTAATTGTGACGCGCTGAGTGTCCCATTGGGAGAGCGGTGCTATATGAAATAAAGTTACTATTACCGTATTAACAGCGTATTAACAGATGCCCGCGCTGGTCCAGTTCCTGCACAATATATACGCGGCGAGTTATTACGGTCCCCCAGGTGTACAACGGCGCCGGATTCATCAAAGGAAAAGTATTTCCGTATTATTCTGTTGGAAGCGGTTAAGAGTTTTTCCATTGATACGTTTTTGTCCCACGTTTTTGTCCCACGTTTTGCAGCTGGGAGACTTAGTAAATCCCCCTGTATAGTGTGAAAGTATTGGACCAATTGTAGCATCTTTATGAAACATACTAATAAGATATGAAGTGGGAAATACCCCCCATAATCCACCTTAACATTGGGTTAAACTGTGATCTGTAAAAACCGCTTCAGCCAGAACCAATAACTGGGTCCAGAGAAAAGATTCTGTGTGAGATCGGACCGGCTCCCTCCCAGGGGTTTTATTACATACCTTGGTATCAGGCCACTTATCGACTGAGCTGGGGGGGGCATCCTCTGGGGGGTGCAGGTGGGGGGCATAGGAGAGGGAACAGGAGGGGGGCACAGGAGGGTCCCTTTGCCATGCAAAGTGCTGGGGGCTTTCTATAGATAATATCGATGGGTTATGAATAATGTGGTGACTCTGTGCCGGGGAATATACACAGACACCGTCTGTATATTTACTGTTGTTCAAGTCTATTATTTTGATGCACGTTGTATTGGTAGTAATAGTAGTAATAATGGTGTTTTTCATTTGCTTCTGAGTACATTCCCAGTGCATATGTTTCGCCCCTCTGGCTGGGAAGGGGTTGATCCTGGTATATACATGAAAGCCCATGTACCTCCCCCCGTGTACCTCTGTGTACATCCTTGTATACCTCCCTGTGTACCCCCCCCCCCTGGTACCTCCCCCTGTACCTGGCGCTCTGAGCATGGTGTGGCTCTCGAGGTTGGGTTGTGGCCTCGTCATGTTTCAGGTTCTCCTGTCACCTCCTGTAGTATCCTCTTCCCAAGACAATGGGCTGGGAGTTAGCTGCAGGGAGAGTGACAGCCAGACGTTAACCTTTGCACTGCTGGGGGCAGTATACATCAAGGGATATGTGTGTGTAGGTTAATATACTGTATATATACATATATATATATATATATATAACGGAAATAGCCGCGTTAGTCCAGTTGCGATAGTGCAGAATAAATGAGTTCTTCATTATTAGGTGATACCTTTTTTATTTGGACTAACAATGTATGCCATAGGACAAGCTTTCGAGAGTTCCCCTCTCTTCCTCAGGTCGGCAATACTGATATACACAGGTTTCTGTGACTTAGACAGGGACTGGGAAAGAAAAAGGAAGAATAAAGAACAGGGAGATGTATATGAGGTGGGGTGGGGGAGGCACTGGAAGGGTGTTAGAACAGAGGTAAGGAAGGTGAGAATATATATACATCCAACAAAAAGTCAGCGCTAGCTAAGCTATTGCAATAATAACGTGATAAATGATATTGTGTAAAAACAAAAAAGTGTTAGTGATAAAGACATATATTTTAAAAGATGTGACAGTGAGATGTAGAATAAAAGGAATTATAGAAGTGTGTGACACGTCAAGTAAGTGTATAATAATACTGTGAATACAGTGATAAGTGTTATTAAATGTCAACACAGATTTATGCTATGTGGCACGCGCCTCATTTTTCCCCTTTATATATATATATATATATATATATATATATACACACACACACATGTAGAGGTATCAGTACCGTGTTAGCGGAGCTTCAATAATCAAAGAATAAATAGATGATACCGATATACTGTGGGCTCTCCATTCATTTTTATTCACACTGATACACATACACACTCTTTCTTCACTTGCTTTCAGTAACCTTTTGACACCTCCAGCCATAAAACACATCCACACCGGGGGAAGGAACAGCACAGATAACATTCCAAGAGACACTGTTTTTAAGTTATCCTTGCTTCATTCATTGTAACATCGCCGGAAGAAGAGATCAGTGTATCTCGAAAGCTCGCACAAATAAAAGCATTTAGTTAGCCACAGAATGGTATCATCTATTTATTTTTGATTATATGTGTGTGTGTGTGTGTGTGTATATATATCTCGAAAGCTCGCACAAATAAAAGCATTTCGTTAGCCACAGAACGGTATCATCTATTTATTTTTTGATTATATATATATATATATATAATATATTTATATATATATATTATACAGGTCGACAAACCTATACATTTGCTCGCCCCGGGCGAGTGGATTTAACCCCCGGGCGAGTAAATATTGGCCCAAGCAGCACACGTTTGGTACTAGGTGGCGAGTAGATTTTTTTGTGTGGCGAGTAGATTTTTTGGTGATTTGTCAACCACTGTATATATATATATATAGCTGAGCTTAATAATCAAAAACAAATAGTCGATACCGTTCTGTGGCTAACGAAATGCTTTAATTTGTGCGAGCTTTCGAGATACACTGATCTCTTCTTCCGGCGGAATATATATGTGTGTGTGTTTGTGTAGATATATATTATTTTTTTAAGTAGAGTTGGCTGTGTTAGTCCTGTTGTAATAGTGCAGAGTAAATGAGTACTGCAGTATTAGGTGATATTACCTTATTTATTTGGACTAACAATTGATATTATAAGACAAGGTTTGGAGAATTTCCCCTCAATTCCTGAATTTGCTGCCCTGAGGAAGAGAGAAAACTCTCCAAAGCGTGTCATATAATATCAATTGTTAGTCCAAATAAATAAGGTAATATCACCTAATACTGCAGTACTCATTTACTCTGCAATATATATATATGTGTGTGTGTGTGTGTATATATGTATATGTATATATATATATAGGTATATATAATTTAGATTGTAAGCTCTCCGGGGCAGGGATTTCCTTTCCTATTGTTTGACTTTGTTGCACTTATTATATTATAATTCCCTGTACTGTATTGTCTTTGTGAAGCGCTGAGTACACTGTGGGGGCGTTATATAAATAAGGATATACATACACAAGGATATACAAACATACATGTGTGTGTGAGAATTAGAGAAACGAACCTTAACATTTCGAAATAACCTGAAGTGCCCCTCGTCTGCTGGAGCCTGCAGCACATTGCTCTGTACAGCTGTACCCTGCACATTTTTTTGCACCTTGCTGTGCACATTGCTCTGCACATTTTTCTGCACCTTGCTCTGCACATTGCTCTGCACAGCTGTGCACTGAGCCTGAGGGGGTTACATCGATTTAAATCCCGAATAAATAACACCACCAATTTGCATAATCATTTCCATTCCTTGTGGTTCCAGCAATGGGGACCGAATTGTGTGACTGTCACCTCTCCCGTCCCCTCCCTGGGAACACACCCCTGTCTGGGATAACACTCTTATCTATCCAACATAAGCAGCATCACCCTGTCACATTCCCAGCACTGTGCTGCCAAATAGTGGCATTTTCTGCCCAGGCACAGTATCCCTGGCAGTCAGTGCTGGGTGTCCACCTATTCCACCCAAAACAAAAAGTACAAATATATAAAGCAGCTTCAATCCGAATTCATTGTCAGCAGCTACTAACATCCCTAATAATACCTACATTATGTTCTAACAACGAGACAAAAATGTGTTCACTTGTAACAAAGATTCCCCTGGATTCCTGCAATAAGAACATTTACAGCAGCATTTTGGTGGGATTTTCTGAGACCCCCCCCCCCCGCCCCTGGGTGGGGTGTGATCAGGATATAAGAGGGTCCCCCAAAAGTCTATTCCCAGCAGTATTTCCCACCTGTCAGTAATATATGTCATTTTGCTGGTAACATGTTTTCATTGTGAAACCTTTTGACCAGGAGACACATATAGTGGGATATGCATACAGGGACAGGCACAGATCGGTATATACAGGGACAGATCTATATATACAGGGACTGGCACAGATATATATATATATATACACACACACACACGGACACGGACACACACACACGGACCCGCGGTCTGATCTGTACTTTTCAATGGGTGTGGCAGCAGCTTCACCAACATCACAAAGTGCAAATAGCATTTTATTACCTAGCTCTCATACTACAGGGACAGGGAAAGAGAGGGAGAGAGAGAACAGAGGGGGAGAGAGAGAGTTGTAATTGCTTGTTAATAATTATCTGCATTGTGCACATGGTTGTATTGTAATTGTGTATTGTAACACTGCAAATAAATAGCATTTTCACACAACATAAAGTATTCCATTTTGCCTTATACATACATTTTGTTCTAGGGCAGGTGAGGACTACACAACTCATGGAGTGCACTGCATCCTTCTGTGTCACACGTCTCTCTAGTTCTTGCATAATATCTCCTGTGTGTGTCACACACTCAGAAATGAACTGGAATACATACATAAACATATATATATATATATATATATATATATATATATATATATATACACACACACGGTATATACTGCATGCTGGGTGATAATGGTCTAAGACATGTAATTGGGCACACAATTGAGCACACAGTAATATTTCCATTTGCTATATGCTTTACTATGGAGGGTTTTTGTCACTTTTTTAACCCACTATAACTTAATTAGGTGTGTGTGTATATATATATATATATATACATATTTTGTTATAGTGGCACACCACTGAGACGGGTATATACTGCTCGGGTGCATTAACTGCAAAAAGATTAGGAATAAAGGGAAATAGTAGCAGCCACTCCAGGACTTGCTGAAAAAGTGACAAATATTTATCGCACCAGATCAACAAAACGTTGATTGTGTGTAATACATATTTGTCACTTTTGCAGCAGGTCCTGGAGTGGCTGCTACTATTTCCCTCTCTCTATATACTGTATAATTGTTTATAATTGTTTCTCACAGCATTTCCCTGTACTTTTCTCTCTCAGGCTCCTGCTCCAGTCATTTGTTTCTCAGAGACATTCTTGACCCCCTTTCCCCCCCCCCGTCTTTCCCCCCCACACTTGATGTTTCGCTCCCTGCCCTGGCAGTGAGTTTATCACTGAAACATTGCACATTCCTCAGCCCTCTTGAGCATTGAATGAATTCATTAGGAATAATTCCTGTATTCTAGCCCTTTTATTTCCTGGCCTTTCCTGAAAGCTGCTGAAGATTTCCTCCCCAATGCCTCATAGTGCTCAGGCTGGCTGAGGATTGCCTTTCATTGCAGCTTCTGCTCACTACCATTGCTTGGAACAGTCGAGATATTTTATACACACAATTTGTTTCTATTCAATATACAAAAGGAGACTTTTCCACCCAGAAGAACCAAAAAGGAAAGTAATCGCTAGAAGTCACCCTTTTTACTATGTTTAATAGATACATACATATATACACTCACATATATGCGCGCGCACACACACACACACACACACACACACATTTGCATGTCATTTCCCAGAATCCCTTGCTGCAGTGGGAGCACTGTATGTTAGGTGATAATGGTGAAAGGCCGGGCTGCAGACCTGTCTAAGGCACGTTCTATAGTGCCGGGCGCGTGCTACGCTGTGCGCGCGTGCTACGCTGTGCGCGCGTGCTACGCTGTGCGCGCGTGCAGAATTTTAGTTGGCTGACGTCAGTCAGCCTTTCTGTACAAGGGCCGAGCGCTCGCACGGCAGGGAGAGGGGAGCCGACAGACAGCGGCGAAGATGAAGAAAATCATGTTTTCGCGGCGCATGTATATGTGTGTGTGTGTATATATATATATATATATTTATATGTATGTATGTGTGTGTGTATGTATATATATATATATATATATATATGTATGTATGTATGTATGTGTGTGTGTGTATATGTATTTGTGTGTCTGCACAAATCTAATAAATTTTTTATTTTTACCAATTTTTTTTTTAATAAATAATAAATTACACATAAACACACTCACATACACACACACACACATACATACACATAAACACACTCAACACTGTATACTTACTCAACACAGTATACTTACGAAAAGCATGCAGCACGTGCACGCGCGTTCACATAGGCACGTACGGCCGCATGCTGTATAGAACAGGCCTAAGACATGTGAATGTGCTCACAGGTGATCTTTTTATTTGCTCTCTCTCTCTATATATATATGTAATATATAAACAAAAGACCTTACCCTCCTGACGTCAGGCAAAGAAAGAGGCAGCACTCGCTTCCAGAATATAAAAAGTGTATTAAGGCATGTGAAGACAGACAACCAATCCCAACGTTTCGGCTCTGGAACGGCACTGTTTCCCCAATTCTCAGTATCCTCCAACAGCTGATTCTACGCATTTCGCTGTTGCTTCGTCAGGAATCATCGTAAGAAATGTAATTATTCAATTTAAAGACTTTTTTAAGGCAGAATATGTAAACACATCTTAATTATAAAAATGGCATCCACATAATGAATACAAGGGAACGTTTCATAGGTAAAAATCAGTTTTATAATAATTCATATAGAATTCACATACTGTACTGTTTCTAAGCTAGGAAACATATATCTATACCTTGAGAAAGGTTCCGTTCCGGAGCCGAAACGTTGGAATTGGTTGTCTGTCTTCATATGCCTTAATACACTTTTTATACCTTGGAAGTGAGTGCTGGCTCTTTCTTTGCCTGACGTAAGGAGGGTAAAATCTTTTGCTTATTAATTTTTATGGGACTAGCACCACCATTATTGTTTATTATCTAGAGTGCCAGCTGCTTGTTTTTGTTATATATATATATATATATATATATATATATATATATATATATATATACACACAAATACAACTGTATGCTCATCTGCATGTCTTAGGCAGGTCTGCAACCCCACCTTTCACCATTATCACCCAGCATACAGCACTTCCACTGCAGCAAGGGATTCTGGGAAATGACATGCAAATGAGCACTCAGTGCCACTTTTTGCTTCAAAAATCATTTTTAACATGGTTCCCTATAGGCTTAAGCTTGCTGCATGGTCACAGCTTTGAGCACAGCCATATAAAACAAACAAATTGGAGTAGCGCCTTAGGAAGCTTGATAAGGATAAATCAGCTGTGTAAATCAGATAGAGTTAACAAGGCTATTGACCAAAGAATCCCCAAAAGGGCGAATTTGTGATAAAAACAACTGAAATCTATAGCAAAAATAAAAATTATGAAACATAAAAATTAAAATAAAAACCAGATGTCAGTTGAAATTCCAAAAAATGTACTTAGTCCACTGGAGTTTTGCTGCCCGTATATAAGGATCACCAAATCCCAAGGATATCTGCAGAAAACAAGAAGAAAAAACAGGCGCACTCTTAGTGTGATAAAGTATAAAACAGTATTTATGGGATTGTAAAATATAAAAAGCGCACTCACAAACAGAGTAAAAATAATAGCATTTATGAGATATACTCAATCGCCTTGAAGCTGTGAAGGGAATGTATCGGCCTGTCCCGTTGGTGCCACCTCTGGTGTATCCGTTGGTTCAGCAAGGTGCACTGGAGCCACCGCAGCCAGATGATGTAATAATCAGCAACACGGTCAGAGACTCCCTCCAGATACACCTCCCACAGCTCTCACTGCTCACCAGCAGGCAACTGCAAAACAGGAAGCGACAGCAGTCCCAAGTAAAATAACAACAGCTCCAAGGTACTCTCTCTGTTCGTGCAGTAATGTCAGCCACAAACTCGCCTCTTTGGGACTTCGTCAGGGGATGACTAAGGACTTCGTCAGCGGATGACTAAGGACTTCGTCAGCATCCCCTGACTAAGGACTTCGTCAGCATCCCCTGACGAAGTCCATAGTGACGAAACGCCTGAGCGTCCAGGGCGCCGCCATTGGTACTTGCGCATGCGCAGAGTCTCGGAGGCGACGGCGTCAGATAAGAAGTCGCGCATGAGCAGAGAGTTGGGTGCGGCAGCGTGCGAAGCACGGGCCAATTGGAAGGGGCCTAGGCCCGGAGACTACAAGTCCCATGAGCCTCAGCCAGACCAGGTGACGCCAGGGAGCCAATAGGGCGATAGGAGACTGCAGGAAGAGTTAGGAGGTTGCGCAGGGGAGCACGCAGGCAGAGAAGACCGGGAGGGGGACGAAGAAGGAGCTCAGCGTGTAGAGAGGCAAGTAGCCTCTACACTAGGCCCGTATACCCCCAGGCCCAGATAGGCCCTGAGTCACAGTCAGTCAGAGTTAATGTAGGGACAGGCCCTAGAATAGGAACCTGTCACATTAGTGACTGAAGCTGCGAAAGACACAGAGACTGTCACAGCACCATCCCAGAGGTTTGGGACCAGACCTCTTCAGGCATATCATCAGCCATCCAGGTGGGATCGCCCCGGAAGGTATCACAAGCAGCTCTGCGTCATCGGATCCTTTGTGAAGTCTGTTTGCGGGCCCGAGCGCTCCTACATCCATTAAGTGCACCAACTATAATATTATTCATACTAGTGGCTGCGCAGTCACACACATACACTCACTTTGGGGTATTGGACACGGGGTGGGAACACGGTGAAGGGTCGCGTCCTGTGAGACGCGGTAGTATAGTGTCTCATTGAGGAGTAACACCGATAGGGATATACAATGCACGGTTATGGTTACTGCTAGTAAAGCTACTGTTTCTTTTACATGCTGTGTGTGTAGTATTGTATTATTGTCCTGCGAGGAACATTTCCCCCTCTCTGCTGGGAGCCATCGCAGGTGGAGGCGCTGCATCTGATAAGAGGTACTCTATATAAATATATTGCCCCAGGCTCTCCGTGGCAGAGGCTTAGGCCCTGTGAGCCGGCAGGTTATACAGCATTGGTAGTTGTGCTGTATTCAGAAGGAAACAGGGCTACGTATACATAATAATGCCCTGTCTAAATACCAAGTAGTCCCAGTGGATCACTCACTGACTGCCACATAGAAGTGTACACAGACCTCGGATGTATTAATATACTGTCCTATAGGGTCCTTCATGCCCCTCCCTTCTTGTGATATTTTGTATTTCCCCCTCTCTTTATACCCTCAGTCCGGATTGGGACCACTGCCCCCTGAGTCCGGATTGGGCCCCCTGAGTCCGGATTGGGCCCCCTGAGTCCGGATTGGGCCCCTTTGAGTCCGGATTGGGCCGCCTGAGTCCGGATTGGGACCCCTGCCTCCGGATTGGGACCCCTGCCTCCGGATTGGGACCCCTGAGTCCGGATTGGGCCCCCTGCCTCCGGATTGGGACCCCTGAGTCTGGATTGGGACCCCTGAGTCCGGATTGGGACCCCTGAGTCCGGATTGGGACCCCTGCCTCCGGATTGGGCCCCCTGCCTCCCCGGAGTCCCGGTTCCTATCTCTCTCCTTGGTAATTAATCTCCTCCCCCCCTCCTCTGTCAGGGGGCGGAGCCTCGGATCGCAACCAATCAGAGTGCGTGGTGGCCTCTCGGTGACAGGGGAATGCTCCGCCCCGTGACGTCAGAACACGGTCTGTTTGAGAGGCAGCGGCCAGCGGGGCTCAGAGATACCGGGGAGCGGGACCGGCAACACATGGGGAGAGAGATCCGGGGACAGGGACCAGGCAGCACGGAAGAGCGGGGATAGAGACCGGAGACAGGGACCAGACAGCACCGGGGAGCGGGACCGGCAACACCGGGGAGAGGGGATAGAGACCGGCAACACCGGAGACAGGGACCAGGCAGCACCGGGGAGCGGTACCGGCAACACCGGGGAGAGGGGGACCGGGGATAGAGACCGACAACACCGGAGACAGGGACCAGGCAGCACCGGGGAGCGGGACCAGGCAACACCGG
>WSYH01006258.1:0-39262 GCA_036426205.1 Ascaphus truei
AATTTATTTTTGTTTCCTCCCCATGCTCCCCGTGGATTTTGTGTGTTTTGCTGTTACTGTGGGGGAAGAGTGAAGACTACCCCTTCCAGTGGGTTCCAGAGCAGGGGGTGAAGCTGTATTCATTTACATTTTATCACATTATCACCTATTTAAGATTTTGATTAGTCACTTATTATTAATGTTCACTTTTTATTTGTTTGCGCCTTATTTCACTTTACCACTATACAAATGAACATGTTTAAGCCAATGCAAAAGGTGAACATTAGGATGTATATAAATATGTATACTGAGCCAATGTGGTGATATTGGTGCCCACACGGAGGGAACGAAATAAATCGTTCAACCCAGACCTCCCTGGGAACACCACACCCCACAATGGGCATAAATAAGCAATTACACTGCTGTACTGATGTCTATTGTGTCATTGAGACCCCCTGGAGCCAATGTACCAAGTACATATATCCAGTAGGTCTCCCTGACACACAATTTTTTGAACCTGTCACCCTCCAAAAGAGAAGGTGAGATGGCCTCGATACCAAAGATGGACAGAGAGCAGGGATCCCTATTATGTACACTATCAAAGTGTCGTGAAAAGCAGTGTGACTGAAGACCATGCTTAACATTTCTGCGGTGCTCAAGAAATCTAGTGCTAATCGTCCTTGACGTGCGGCCCACATATTGTAGGCCGCAACGGCAGGAGATGAGATATACAATGTAAGTACTAAGACAGTTAATATGATGTTTGATTTCATGTACTGAACCGTTAGAAAAAGATTTTAAAGTATTAATTTTACTTATGTGCCCACAAGTAATACATCTAGTTCTACCACAGGAAAAATTACCCTTTTTTAGAAAATTAGTAGATGTGATAGATGTTAAATTGATGATGGGCTTGAGTCCACTTGGGGCAATCATGGTCTTCAGGCACCTTGCCCTTTTAAAGACAATAGGGGCTCGTGTAGGCACCCTAGGCCCTAGAATGGGATCATTCTGAATAATGCTCCAATGTCTATTGATAATATGTTTCACCTGGTAGGCCAATTTATTGTACTTAGTAATAAACTTGGGAAATGAATACAAAGGATTCCCGCTAACTCCGTCCACCGCTGGATCAAGGCCAGCATGGTCAGATCTGGTCCTGGACCTCTTAAGTAAAGCACTCCTGTCAGTACCTTTAGCGTCATCAAATGCCCTCTGTATCACCGTTCCATCATAATCCTTTTGGAGAAACTTGTTCATTAAAGTCTCTCCTTGGTCACAGAAATCTGAGTCTAGGGAACAATTCCTACAGATTCTGAAGAATTGGCTTCTAGGGATGTTATTTAGCCACTTTTTATAGTGGTTGCTACCGTATTGCAGTTACCCATTGGTGGAGACAGGTTTAAAGTGTGTTTTACTATGTATCTTCATGTCCGACCTATCAATGAACAGTTCAAGATCTAAAAATACCACCGTATCTGGATGTATGGTGTAGGTGAATTTAAGCCCCATAGTGTTCTAATTGATTGAATCCAGTATATCCCTCAGCTGGCCCCTATCACCATCCCAAATAATAATGATATCATCTATGAAACGACCATAGAATACCAGACCTGCCACCAGCCGCGCATTACCCCAAACATGAAGGCTCTCCCACAGCCCCATGAAGAGGTTCGCATAGCTGGGAGCAAATCTGGTACCCATGGCCATTCACATGTCTGCAAATAAAAAGTCCCATCAAAAGTGAAATAATTGTGTGTCAAAATAAACTTAATATAAGATAAAATAAAATCTTTTTGTGACACGTGTAAATTCATATCTAATTCTAAAAAGTGATTGATGGCTTCTAGGCCCTTGGTGTGATCAATGCAAGTATAAAGAGAACATACATCACATGTGGCCCAACAAAATGTGTAATCTCGGAGGTGGAGTCTATGACGTGCAACGTGTCCTTAATGTAGGATGGTAACAATTTCACATACGGTTGTAGGAAGTAATCGACATATTGGGACACGTTCGACGTCATAGATCCCACCCCCGAGATGATGGGTCTACCAGGGGGATGTGTAGTGTCTTTGTGCAGTTTGGGCAAATGATAAAAATACAGGTGTTCTAGGGTGTCTAATAAACAAAAAAGTGCTCTCAACTTTAGTGATAATACCCATACTAAGTGCATCGTGAATAAGTGCATGAAAGGCCAACTGAAAATCTATAACTGGATCATTGTCCAGTATATGGTAGGATGAACTGTCCATTAAGACACATAGTCCTGTCTATCCTGCAAGACGATAGCCCCTCCTTTATCAGCTTGTCTTACAACAATGTTGGTGTTCTCTTTAAGGTTTCTCAGAGCCAATTCTTCTCCCTCACTCAGATTCCTGTGTGACAGATGAGTGTTATTCTGACATAGCTGTTCAAGGTCCTTCAGAACAATGGTGTAGAAGGTGTCAATGAAGTTACCCTTAGAATGGTAGGGAAAATAGGTGGAAACAGGATGAAAGGGTGAGTGCTTAAAGTCCAGGGCCAGATCCGAATCCCGAACCAAATGCTGGGAAGATTCCCCACACTGGTTCGCGAGGCTAGGCTGGGACGCCTGATCAAGTGTCGGCCTCCCAGTCGAGTCTGGTTCAGAATGGGTGGTAAAGTTGTGTGATAAAAATGAGTCACACATATAATTAATTTGTGTATTTGTGGTGAAATTATCTATAGTGTTGGGCTCAGCAAGAATAGAGGTTAGTGCACGAATGCATTCTTGTTCCTGTGTATTGAAATTGGCATCTATAGTGTCTATTACCTCTCTGTTTTTAAATGAAAAATGCCTCATCAGTGTGAGCTTGCGTATGAACCTATTAAGATCCACAAACAGCTCAAACTGATTAGATAAACTACTCGGTGAAAATGAGAGACCTTTTGCTAACAGTGAGACATGGTAAGGTGTAAGTTCATGTGTTGACAGATTATAGATACCATACTTCACTGGCGCGGCCACCATTAGTCTCTTCTCCTTCTTTCTCTGTCTCTTTTTTCCTCCTCTGATCCCTCTGAATCTCTTTTTCTCCTTTGGGAATTCTGGGCTGACTCCTGTTTGTCCCATAGGGGATATTTCTTCCCTTTTTCGATGGGTGGGTGTTGGTTTCCTTTCTCTAAAAAAGAAATAACAGAAGGAGATGTTTTATTTTTGGGTGAAAAGTCCACTGGTTCCAAATTCGACCTAGTTTTTGGTTTTACTCCTTCCTTTTGACTTTTTGTAGATAAGTCACTATTAGTAGGTACTACTTCTAGATTCCGCAGTGGAGAGAATTTATTAGAGACTGGGCAGTTAATGATAGATGCTGTAGGCTCAGGTGTATGAACTTTAGAATTTGCCATAGCTTTCTCTCCAGGAGTGGACTTGGATTTAGAACTGTCTTGGAAACTCCTTTTTATGGTATTCTCATATGATCTTGATCTATGTCTGGTGTAATCCCTGCTATTACTTCTATATTTTGATCTATTAGATTTACCATAATTACCAGATTTATAATAATCACCTTTTTTTCTCCAGTCCCTCACTCTGTCATTAGCGTAATCATCCTTGTTCCTTGCATATTTATTTCTCTTTCTCTCCTCTATTTCATCTTCAAATTTAATGACCCTTTTATACTGCACCGACACACTTTATTCGAGCAAATACCCGGTATGTACCTGGCAGATACCTGGAATGCGCCGCTCCTCACCTCTGACAAGCCCCGTTGCATTTGCCTTCCCAGCCTGGGTTCATGCCTGGCTGATGGGCGGCTGATCTGTTAAATGATAATGATTAGGATTTAATAGGCTGCAATGCTTCGCGTGTCTACCAGATGGCATAAATTCATGAATTGTAATGCAGTATATATATATGTACTGTGCAGTATTGCAGCCAGCGGGAATAAAATGCTTCAATCCCTGCCGGAAAATAACTCAATGCACTCGGGCAGAAAACAGTCACAATCCTCAATACACCCGGGTATACCCGAATTCGTGGGACTAGCCGAGCTCGAATAAAGTGTGTCGCCAGTGTACACAGCCTCGTCTAGTTCTACAAATTCATCTAAATTTTCAAAAGGTTTAATGGTGCACTGGATCTCCTCTATCTCCTTTTTCAAAGACTTCAATTTGTCTTTCCTATATGTAATCAACATTTTAATTAAAGAGACCGAGCAAGTTTCCAGTGCCTCATTCCAATTTTTGGAAAATTCATCATCTGTTTCAAAAGCGGGCTTTTAAGAAATTCTAAGCCCTCTAGGAATAATACTTTTCTCTAAATAATTCTGTAGAGAAAGCATATCAAGCCAATGACGCATTTCGTCCTTGGTCAATTTCTCTAATATATCAAAATTATTTTTCAGATCAACATTATTTCCTCTTTCAGCAACAGGTATGACATCTACATTAAATGTAATCTTCTGTCTTCTAGCTAGTCTTTCTTCGCAATTTTTCATCATAGTGAAGGTAAGATAGTACTATCTATACAGCGTGTAGGGTATAATGTATAGAGAGCAGGGGCAGCCAAAGATAAGTAATATGGATAGCACAACAAAAGAAAAGATTGGCGCCAACCTGAACCACTATATATATACCCTCTAAAAGATATAAATAAAATCTATACTATGCACAGTGGAACAAATACAAAATAAAAAATTAATACATTAGAACAATATAAAACATACAAAATGAAGCAACAAAAAAGAAAAATGTCCAGAAAATATATATATTAAAAAGTATACAAATCCTAAAAAATACTCCAAATGCTATCCAAAAGAGTCTCTGCAGCCCGAATGAAGGGAACACCACTTCCTTGAAGATATCTATAAAAACACAAAAAAAACAGGCGCACTCATAGCGTAAAAAAGTATAACAATAAAGTTTAAGGAATGAAGGATTTAAAAATACACACTCACACACATAGCTGAATATAAAGCATTTTTGAGTAAAAACTCAGCCCGTCAGACGCAGGAACCCAGTATGCAGGATTTCGTTGTATAATCCCTGGTAAGTCCTGCTGCAGTAGCCCTCTGTGTCCTTGCAGGGACCGAAATGCACAAGGGACGCTGCCTCTCACTTGCTCCGGCGTCACACAGTGAGTTCTCTGATCCAAATCTCGCGAGAACTCGGTGACGTCAGTGAGTTTCAACCGGAGTGAATTCGCAATGTAAAACGGGCTGGACGGCTGGGCGGCTGAATAATATGCTACCAGCACAGCAAAAATATGCTGAAGCACATGAGTGGGGTGTAATAAACGTAAAAACTGGACAGTAACTACCACTGCACTCTCTACGCGTTTCGTCTCGAACGAGACTTCATCAGGAGAAAATGGCATAGGTAGTGGACGCTGTAATATAGTACGTTAGACCAATCATGGCATAGAAAGCAATTAATTACTAATAGGATACATGTGATCAGTACAAGGATGAATTTAACCCCTATGTATACTGGAATATATTATAAAATAAGCTAGTTACATTAAACTAATACAATTATACAAAATGACCAAGCATATCAAGGCATGCAATATCATACACTATAACAAATGAAATAAAAAGTGAAATGCATTTAAGTATTAGATTTGTAGATATAACACAGGAGTTTAGTAGAATATCATTGACAGATGACTTATAAATTAATGTATTATATAAAACAGATGCTAGTGAAAGGTAGCAATGACCTAAATATAAAGGAGAAGGTGAATTTCTACTATATGAGGAGACAATTTTAGTACTAGAGAGACTCAGAGGGATCAAGGTGCAAAAATTGGGGGAAGGGGGGAAAAAAGGGGGGGAGGGAAAGGGGGAAGAAAGGATGGGGAGGAGGAGGGGGGGGGAAATGGGGGGAAGAAAGAAGGGCAGGGGCAGGGGCAGGGGAGGAAGGGGGGGGGAGGGAAGGGAAGGAAGGGGAGGGGGAGGGGTAAGGTAAGGGGGTGAAAGATGAATGGAATGGAGGGGAGTGTTGGAGGCAATAGAAAAAAGGGGGTATGTGTGTGTGTGGAGAGGACACGTAGGGGAAGAGGGAAGGGGAGCGGGGGGGAAGGGTGTGGTAGGAAGGGAGAGGCCGTGAAGGGGAGAGGGACAAAGATAAAGGAATAGGGAGGGTATGTGAAAAAATATATAATATAAAAAAGGAAGAAAAATATAAAAATGAATAAATATGAAAGAAAAATAAGATGTAGTTATAAATGAATGATGAACGAAGAAGGATACTGGACCAATGGTGGTCGCGCAAGCAAAGTCAATGGTACCCATTATATAAATACGTATGTAAATGAACATGTTTAAACAAGTAAAAGGGTAACATTAAGATGTATATAAATATGTATACTGAGCCAATGTGGTGATATTGGTGCCCACACGGAGGGAACGAAATAAATCGTTCAACCAGACTCCCTGGAACAACACCACACAATGGGCTAAATAAGACTAGCCATCTATCATTAACTGCCAGTCTCTAATAAATTCTCTCCACTGCGGAATCTAGAAGTAGTACTACTAATAGTGACTTATCTACAAAAGTCAAAAAGGAAGGAGTAAACCAAAAAACTAGGTCGAATTTGGAACCAGTGGACTTTTCACCAAAATAAAAACATTCTCTTCTTATTCTTTTTTAGAGAAAGGATACCAACACCCACCCATCGAAAAAGGGAAAGAAATATCCCTCATGGGACAAACAGGAGTCAGCCCGAATCCCAAAGAGAAAAGAGATTCAGAGGGATCAGAGGAGGAAAAGAACAGAGAAAGAAGAGAAGAAGAAGGGGAGAGACTAATGGTGGCCGCGCCAGTGAAGTATGGTATCTATAATCTGCAAACACATGAACTTACACCTTACCATGTCTCATGTTAGCAAAAGGTCTCTCATTTTCACTGAGTAGTTTACCAATCAGTTTGAGCTTTTTGTGGAATCTTAATAGGTTCATACGCAAGCTACACTGATGAGGCATTTTATCATTTAAAAACAGAGAGGTAAATGACACTATAGATGCCAATTTCAATACACAGGAACAAGAATGCATTCGTGCACTAACCTCTATCTTTCTGCTGAGCCCAACACTATAGATAATTTCACCACAAATACACAAATTAATTATATGTGTGACTCATTTTATCACAACAACTTTACCACCCATTTTGAACCAGACTCGACTGGGAGGCCGACACTTGATCAGGCGCCCAGCCTAGCCTCGCGAACCAGTGTGGGAATCTTCCCAGCATTTGGTCGGGTTTCGGATCTGGCCCGGACTTTAAAGCACTCACCCTTTCATCCTGTTTCCACCTATTTCCCTACCATCTAAGGGTAACTTCATTGACACCTTCTACACCATTGTTCTGAGGACCTTGAACAGCTATGTCAGAATAACATCATCTGTCACACAGGAATCTGAGTGAAGGAGAAGAATGGTCTGAGAAACCTTAAAGGAACACCAACACATGTTTGTAAGACAGTGATAAAGGAGGGGCTATCGTCTTGCAGGATAGACAGGACTATGTGTCCGAGCGGTTCGCCTCTAATGGACAAGTTCATCCTAACGTATATGGGCAATGATCCAGTTATGATTTTCAGTGGCCTTTCATGCAATATTCACGATGCACTAGTATGGGTATTATCACTAAAGTTGAGAGCACTTTTGTTTATTAGACACCTCTAGAACACCTGTTTTATCATTTGCCCAAACTGCACAAAGACACTACACATCCCCCTGGTAGACCCATCATCTCGGGGGTGGGATCTATGACGGCGAACGTGTCCCAATATGTCGATTACTTCCTACAAACGTATGTGAAATGTTACAATCCTACATTAAGGACACGTTGCAGTCATAGACTCCACCTCCAGATCACTTGGAAAGACACATTTTGTTGGCCAAATGTGATGTATGTTCTTTTATACTTGCTTGATCACACAAGGGCTAGAAGCCATCAATCACTTTTAGAATTAGATATGAATTTACACGTGTCACAAAAAGATTTTATTTATCTTGTATAAGTTTATTTGAACACAATATATTCATTTGGATGGGACTTTTTATTTGCAGACATGGGAACGCCATGGGGTACCAGATTTGCTCCCAGCTATGCGAACCTCTTCCTGGGGCTGTGGGAGAGCCTTCATGTTTGCGGTAATTGCGGCTGGTGGCGGGTCTGGTATCTATGGTCGTTTCATAGATGATATCATTATATTTGGGATGGTTGATAGGGGCCAGGGAGGGATAAATGGATTCATTCAATGAGAACACTATGGGGCTTAAATTCACCTACACCATACATCCAGATACGGTGGTTTTAGATCTGAACTGTTCATGATAGGTCGGACATGAAGATACATAGTAAAACACACTTTACTTTAAACCTGTCTCCACCAATGGGTAACTGCAATACCGTAGCAACCACTATAAAAAGTGGCTAAATACATCCCTAGAAGCCAATTCTCAGAATCCGTAGGAATTGTTCCTCGACTCAGATTTCTGTGACCAAGGAGAGACTTTAATGACAAAGTTTCTCCAAAAGGGTTATGATGAACAGTGTGCAGAGGGCATTTGATGACGTCTAAAGGTACTGACAGGAGTGCTTTATTAAGAGGTCCAGGACCAAATCTGAACATGCTGGCTTGATCCAGCTGGTGACGGAGTTAGCGTGAATCCTTTGTTATTCATTTCCCAAGTTTATTACTAAGTACATAAAATTGGCCTACCAGGTGAAACATATTATCAATAGACATTGGAGCATTATTCAGAATGATCCCATTAGGGCCTAGGGTGCCTACACGAGCCCTATTGTCTTTAAAAGGGCAAGGTGCCGAAGACCATGATTGCCCCAAGTGGACTCAAGCCCATCATCAATTTAACATCTATCACATCTACTAATTTTTAAAAAAGGTAATTTTTCCTGTGGTAGAACTAGATGTATTACTTGTGGGCACTAAGTAAAATTAATACTTTAAAACTTTTTCTAACGGTTCAGTACATGAAATCAAACATATATTAACTGTCTTATACTTACATTGTATATCTCATCTCCTGCAGTTGGACCTACAATATGTGGGCGCACGTCAAGGACGATTAGCACTAGATTTCTGAGCACCGCGCAGAAATTGTAAGCATGGTCTTCAGTCACAACTGCCTTTCACGACACTTTGATAGTGTACATAATAAGGATCCCGCTCTCTGTCCACTTGGTTATCGAGGCCATCTCACCTTCCCTTTCGGAGGGTGACAGGTTCAAAAAATTGTGTGTCAGGGAGACCTAATGGATATATGTACTTGGTACATGGCTCCAGGGGGTCTCAATGCACAATAGAATCAGTACAGTTTTTTTATTTTATTTATTAAAATATTTTACCAAGAAGTAATACATTGAGAGTTACCTCTCGTTTTCAGTATGTCCGGGCACAGAGTAAAACAAAATAATACATGGTTACAAATACAGTTACATAAATGAACAAGGGATTACATTATATACAAGACATTGCATGCACAGTAAATAAAATATATATTAGAGCGTATATGAAACAGGTACAGAAGACAATTAAAGTGTGAGACAGCCTTAGATTTGAAAGAACTGATATGAGAGTCTCTGGTAGGTTGTTCCAGTAGTTTGGGGTTGCACGAAGGAAGGAGGAAGGAGAACGTCCGGATAATTGTTGAGTCTTGGGACCATGAATAGTCTTTTGGAGTCTGATAGGTACTGCAATGTGGTTGTAATTGCTTATATGCCCCTTGTGGGGTGTGGGTGCCAGGAGGTCTGGGTTGAACGATTTATTTGTTCCCTCCGTGTGGGCACCAATATCACCACAATGGCTCAGTATACATATTTATATACATCTTAGGGGCCTATGCAGAGAGCAGCGGTTGAATTAATTGGAGATGTTAATTAATAGTACCTTTTTGGCGTGATTTTATCCTCCATATGCAGAAAGGTCCTAAACTGCATTTAAAATCATGTCTGCAATGGAGAGTTTCAAACGCGCGAGATGCGGCTGGTGAAACATGTTTTAAAAAAAGCGCGTTTTTTTTGACCCTTGGCCAGCGGCTCCAGCTTCTGCCAACCTTGTGGCGGAAGATAATTGGTGAATTTTCTCATTTTAATGGCGCGATCAGCAGAGATGGCGGTCGCGCCTTTCTGAATACGGCACTTTTGAAACCTGGCGAGATTAGGTACTCGCCACCCGCGACGGCGAGATTTAAAAAAAAAAAAAAAATGGCGTTTTTTTTTTTACTCGCCATTACCTGCTTGCTAAAGGCATATTCGCCCAAAAATGCCGCTAATCAGTCTACCGCAGCTCTCTGCATAGGCCCTCTTAATGTTACCTTTGCATTGGCTTAACATGTTCATTACATAAGTATCTTAATATATATGAGGTACCATTGACTTTGCTTGCGCGACCACCATGGTCAGTATCCTCTCGTTCATCATTCATTATAACTACATCTTATTTCGAAGAGGAGGGATGGGGGATAGACAAAAGAACATGCCCTGGGATCGCGGCGAAGTGGATCATGAGCAGAAGATCGAAAAAAAGGAAGGCTTAACAAAAAGAACGAGAAGAGGGAAGCAAGACAGAAAGGAAGGAAATAGAAACAAATTCACACCAAAAGGCGAAGAATAGGATAAAAAAAGAGGAAAAAACAAACACCTCACCCATCCTCTCTTCCTCCCTTCTCTTCCCCCCTCCCCCCCCCCTTATTTTTCCCCCCCTTTCCCCCCTTCCCCCCTACTTTTCTTCTTTGTGTGTGAACTTTTCATTATTTTGGTATTTTTGCACCTTGATCCCTCTGAGTCTCTCTAGTACTAAAATTGTCTCCTCTATATCTAGTAGAAATTCACCTCTCCTTTATATTTAGGTCATTGCTACCTTTCACTAGCATCTGTTTTATATATACTTTATTTATAAGTCATTGTCAATGATATTCTACTAAACTCCTGTGTTATATCTACAAATCTAATACTATTAAATGCATTTCACTTTTATTTCAGTTTGTTAAAGTAGTATGTATTGCATGCCTTGATATGCTTGGTCATTTTGTATAATTGTATTGTTAATGTAACTACTTATTTTATAAATATGTTCCAGTATACATAGGGGTTTAAATTCATCCTTGTACTGATCAACTGTATCTATTAGTATTAATTGCTTTCTATGCCATGATTGGTCTAACGTACTATATTACAGAGTCCACTACCTATGCCATTTGCTCCTGATGAAGTCTCGTTCGAGACGAAACACGTAGAGAGTGCAGTGGTAGTTACTGTCCAGTTTTTACGTTGATTACACCCCACTCATGTGCTTCAGCATATTTTTGCTGTACTGGTAGCATTTTATTCAGCCGCCCAGCCGCCCAGCCGTCCAGCCCGTTTTACATTGCGAATTCACTCCGGTTGAAACTCACTGACGTCACCGAGTTCTCGCGAGATTTGGATCAGAGAACTCACTGTGTGACGCCGGAGCAAGTGAGAGGCAGCGTCCCTTGTGCATTTCGGTCCCTGCAAGGACACAGAGGGGCTACTGCAGCAGGACTTACCAGGGATTATACAACGAAATCCTGCATACCGGGTTCCTGCGTCTGACGGGCTGAGTTTTTACTCAAAAATGCCTTATATTCAGCTATGTTTGTGAGTGTGTATTTTTAAATCCTTCATTCCTTAAACTTTATTGTTATACTTTTTTACGCTATGAGTGCGCCTGTTTTTTTGTGTTTTTATATATATATATATATATATATATATATATACATATACTGCATTACAATTCATGAATTTATGCCATCTGGCAGACACGCAAAGCATTGCAGCCTAGTAAATCCTGAACCATTATCAATTAACACATCAACCGCGCGTCAGCCGGGCATTCTCCTGGCTGGGAAGGCAAAAGGAGCCCGGCATGCTCCGGGTGAACAGTGTGGCATTCCAGGAACATGCCAGGTACAAGCCAGTGATTAGTAAGAATAAAGTCTGCCGCAGCATTACATGAAACAGTAGGCACTCAACTGGCAAAATAGGGTAGGGGCATGTTCTATAGAAATCAATAGAGAACCAGTGTAACCCAAAGGGAAACAGAAAAACAGCACTCAAGGTATATGCAAAAATCTTGTAATAAGACAAGGTACACAGGCACAAAAATCCAACGTTTCGGTCCGTGTATGACCTTCTTCAGGGGCGTACTGGAGAACAATGACTGGAACACATTTATACCCTCAACCAAACCCAGGGAACACAATTAGGGACAGCTTTTTGCAATTAAAAAGTGATCACATGGCCGCCGGGAGCATCGTCATTACTGTGTGTCAGCCAAGCTTCCATCCAGCTCTGTTTACATCCGGCTATCACTGCCATAAGCATCGCGCATGCGCGTCAGCGGGGGAAGCCAATCTCATATGTGGAGTGTAAGGCGTCCTCCGTTACTATGGCGATGAGCTGTATGCGTCTCATCACCAGGACTACTAAGGCAGAGACTGGACTCCACCAATAAGAAGATTACCAATGTTGCGCGGCATTTTATGTCTATACATGACTGACCCCTCGGTTTTGGCAGCATTTGCCATTAACAAGGTTTCACTGGGTATCAGAGGGGGAGATCTAGAGAAAAATCTCCTTAAAAAGAAGTGTAGGTGGATCACACAATTAGGTTCACTCATGCCCCGTGGTTTAAATGATTACATGGGGTATGCAATGTTTCTCTAGGTCTCTCCCTCCTTTTATACTATATTTTTTCTCATTTTTACTTTTTCTTCTTTGACCCACTGTATTCTTCCCTTAATGTTTGGGTTTTCTCTGGCCTCTTAAGTTTTATTATTATTTTTATTTATATTTTTTACTATACTTTTCTTATATATTTTTTTTTAATCTTTATTCCATTATGCTATTTGAATATTTTATTCTGGGTTTGTTCAGTTTTTCCTTAGTTCTTGATTTTGCTTGATATACTTTTAAAGTAGAGGGGAAGAGGTCCGAGATCCATAAAGGAGACAATACGGAAAAGCGAGACGGCTAGGAGGAGGCACGAGTGCACTCATGTCACCATGTGGTGGACCGGCACAGGAGCAAACCTCCTTCCCACCTCTCAAGTCGCGGATGGCCCGGGTAAAATTTGGGCACCAAGACACCTTACTATTCCTTTCTACCATGTGGAGGGAGATAGGTTGGGTGGGTCAAGCTTTATCCCCCGATCATGAGCTCCAAAAGACTCCCCAGGAGTTCAATCAACTCAACATTAGGGTACTCCCTATATACTCAGCTGGCCCTCGGTATCACTTGATTGTTTGGCTCATCTCCAGGCAATGCTTTTTCTATATAACTCTCGTATATTGTCTGCATACCCAAGCAAGACGCCCTTGTCTGATTTTACCAGGGGGAGGTTGTATAGTCCCCGGTATCCTCAGGTGATTGTCACATGCGGCGAGCTTAGTAATAGGGCCGCCTGCATGTGCTACATTAGGCCTTTTTCAGTGCAGGAGCCCTGCGCTAGGCAGTTTTGAATAGGGAAGCTAAGGATGCATGCCAGTCACATGTTATAGGCAACCAGTGACAGCTGTGAGAGATGACCGTTTTGCAGTACAGTTTTTTTAACGAGTGTCAGTTGGATCTGGAGCCTGCGGTGAGTTAGGGGTTGTGTGCAGGGAGCAGCATAGCCCCCTTGGCTACTAGGCCTCCGTTTACCCCCCCAGATGCCCAGATAAAGTGTTACCTTGCCCAGTTTGTGGTTGCTTCAGCGACTGTCCCTACTTGAGGAGTTCTGCCCCTCTAGCTATTTTGGTTAGTTAGAAACCATCAGTAGTGCGCAGCCTGATTACTGGGTCTGGGCTCAGACCCCCCCATATTATATAGAGCTATCTCTCGGAGGCACCACCAAGCAGTGACCTGCGCCGGCCGGTTGCAGACGATCCCATCAAAGTACAGACGGTGCGAGCTGCGGTGTATATTCTCCACGCGGAGTCACCCACGCTATAGGAACGACATCACGTCGGATCAGGCGGATCCACTTCAGTTGTATAGCGCACCCGTGGCTTGAGCCGGGCAAGTATCTATAAAGAGTGCACCAACCATCCAATGGAAGGCTATCTCTCCACACACCGTGGGTGGGGTTTGGACATAAGGTCACTTTGGGAATACCTATGTTGATGTGCAACCGGTGCACGTCCATCTTTTTTTGGTATATGCATTATTCTGTGTGGGGGACGGTACCGAGTTATTATTAGTATTACAATAGTAAACAGTTATTAGCATACCTGTGGTTGCGTGTTTTATTTGTGGTTCCTGTAATTGGACCATCCCACTCAGGTGGGAACCATACAGGTGAAGTGCTGTGTTCGACGACGGATCAGGTAACACCAGGCTCCCGTGGCGGAGGTTCAGGCCTTCTGTGACCTATCAGGTGGACACACCACACCCGGTAACACAAGAGTGTATTTTCCCCACATGGTCCCCATCTGCCGATAGGGGGGGGGGCAAAAGGTATTACATTTTGGAGCGCTGCTGAGATACGCCCGACCTGGGTTGCCTCTATCCTATTTTCATGCAAATTGTCAATTTATTTCCACTATGTGGGTGCCCTCATGCCGGAGGTCCACGCATGGGCCACAAAGTTTAGCCCGACCTCCGAACCGCATGGTCGTTGTGGCGCGAGTTCCTGTCTTGCGCACTTCGCTCAGACATCAGGCACATGTTCGCAAACTCCTGGACTGGCGCAAGCATGGTCTAGGGCAAGTATGATTCTCTCCGTCAGGTGAGTGCCATGATAATCAAGCAGCCATGCATAAGTCGAGGAAGATGGCCCCAATTCCTAACTCTCGCCGAGAGTCCGATCAATGGGTGCCCAATATTTATCCTGACCTAGCATTTTCTTTGGCTCCCTCATCCAGGAGGCTATAGTGAGTCTCAGTCCACAACTCTCCCAGCCGGGAGGAATAGGATGCAGTGAACTGCACCTCAGTTTTACAGAGTTTGGGCGAGTAAGAGGAGCAAGAATGCCCTATCTTCTGTGCCCGTGCTTACACAAGGAGTTGAGTAAGTATGGTGGTATGGACTTTGACCCCAATCTCACCATAGAACTTCTCGGTGGTAAAAGTGGACACAGGAGTGCATACGAGTTTTGTGCCCATGTGACTTCCCAGTAAAAATGAACCTGGGGACCAAGAGTCTAGTTGCGGCCACAGTTTTCCGCAGTCCATGCTGTGCGGCTCACGGATTCTGCAGATAAAGATGCGACGAACCTCTCTACTGTGGCCGGTCAATGCTGTCTACTCTAACGACCTCAGAGCGCGAGTTTGTTGGAGGGCCCTGCACCCTAACATCGGTTCCCAGATTCAACTCCAGAATCGTTCCATATTGTGTTCCCATGCCGGAACCACAGATGTTCGAAACCAACAAAGGGTTAAGGCATCCTATCCCCCATTCTCTTCTTTCTAACACACAGTATCCAATCAGCCGTGGTGATGCGCCTGCCTCAAGTTGACACTGAGGACAACGGGCTGATTGACTCACCTACTGAGGACTCTAATGTGGGCCCGTGGGCCCTGCCACGGCCTGTCCGCCTTCAACTGCGGTACCATCGGTCCCAGGCTTGGGATCATACCTGCCAACGACGACACAGGGTGAGTTGACTGCCCCAGGGTGTCGGGTGGTGAGCTCCCCAGTGATCGCGGACATGGTGGCTCCAAAGGTATGGTTCACCCACGGCGATGGGCTCACACCGTCATCGCGTCCTGGTGGAGGTGTCTCCCCAGAAGATCTCTGCAGACAAGAACCGATTGTACCCCATCAAGTATCCATACAGCGGCTATGCGGCGGCACTTACTCCTACAAGAGGAACCTTCATTCTTATCGTCTCAAGACATGTAGCCTGCTGTAGATATTGTGGTGTCCCCCAAAGACGTCACACTAAAAGATGCTAGAGTGAACAAAGACTGTGCTGTACCGCTCTGGTAATTATTGCCTCCTTCATAGCGCCCTGCTGGAGCGCTTCTTCACCATGTGGTGGACCGATTCAAAGGCAAGACCTCCTTGCCCACCTCGTCCATGTCGCGGATGGGCCGGGTAAAAGTTTTGGCACAAGATCACCCCTTACTATTCCTTCTACCCAGGGGAGGAGAATGGATTTGGGATCAGAGATGTAGCCCCCGATCATGACTCCAAAATACTCTCCCAGGAGTCAATCACTCAATCAGTTAGGGTACCCCACTATGAGACTCAGCTGGCCTCGGGTATCACGGGATTTTTGTTTGTGTATCCTATGCAATGCATTTTTCATTATATAACTCTCTGTTATATGTCTGCTACCCAGCGAGGCCTTGGGATTTTACCAGGGGGAGTGTATCGCCCCGGTATCCCTCAGGGATTGTCCATCTGCGGCTTTAGTCAATGGGCGGCTGCATTTGCAATTAAGGCCTTTTCAGTGCAAGGAGCCTGCGCTGGCAGTTTTGAATAGGGACAGTTAGAGAGGCTGCATTACATGTTGCTAGGCAACCAGTGAAGCTGTGGGGGAAGATGACAGTTTAGCATTTTTTAAAGAGTGTCAGTTGGAGCTGGGTGAGTTAGGGTGTGTGTGCAGGGAGCATTAGCCCCTGGCCACTAGGCAGTTCCCCAGAGTGCTGCAGAATAGTTACCATTAGCCCCAGTTGTGGTTGCTTCAGGGACAGGCCCTACTTGGTGGAGTTCTGCCCCTTTAGCTTTGGTTAAGTTAGAATGCACCAGTAGTGCGCAGCCTGATATTGGGTCGGGCTCAACACCCCCCAGAGTTATCTATAGACTTTTACAGGCCGCCAAGCAGATGACTGGGCCGGTTGCAGACGGATCCCCGTCAAGTTACAGACGGTGCGGACTGCGGTTGAATATTATCCACGCCGGAAGTAACCCCACCGGTAGGAGGACTCAGTTCGGATCGGCGTATCCACTTCAGTGTATAGCGCACCCTGGCTAGGACCCAGAACAGGTATCTATAAAGAGTGCACCAACACGTCCAGTATAGTGCTATCTCAACACACTGGGTGGGGCTTTGGACATAAGGGACTTGGGACATACCTATGTTATGTGTGCACCCAGTACAACGTCCAGTGATTTTGTAGTATACATTATTCTGTTTGGTACCGGCTACCGGAGTTATATTAGTAGTTACAATAGTAAACATTATTAGCATTACACTGTGTGCCGTGTTTTATTATTATGTAAGAGGACCATCCCAATCAGTTGCGGAACCCTTACAGGTGGAGGCGCTGTGTTCGACACCGGATTAGGTAACCCCAGGCTCCCAGTGGCGGAGGTTCAGGCCTTCTGTGAGCCTATCAGGTGATGCACCACACCCGGTAACACAAGAGTGTATTTCCCCACATGGTCCCCATCTGCGATAGGGGGGGGGGGGCAAAAGGTGTTACATGTAGAAAAACTCCCTAAATCCAGAAACAACACAACAAAAATTGTGAAAAAAGGGGAGAGAGGAATACCTAAAACTCACAGCGGGAATCAAAAGATCCCACAGAGAGTGATAACCGGCCGGTCCCCAAAGAACACCTGGAGGGGTGGATGGTAATGTAGTGAGACTGATGAAAAATATAACTCACTAATGCACTGAGGGCAAGGGCATGTACATATAACAGGACAGCCTTAAAACTCATGAACTACACACATGACAGAAAGTGAAAATCAAAATAAACCTTATAAAATAAACTGACCGTACATGAAAATATATCACATATAATGAACAAAATACCTCCTGAATGGGTGTGTGCTGAACACTGTCCACAAGGGTATATAATCAAGCAAACCCATGGGACAAACTCCACAAGCTAGTACGTACTAAGCACCAGAGATAGTAGGTGGGGACAAGAGGTAAATGAAATGGAGTTTCGACGAATCCGACTCCCAGTAATGCGTGAATGCATCTATGCAGGACAGCTGGCAATGTAAGCAGTCAGAGTGAAAAAGGCAAAAAAAGTAAATGTTCATATCAACACAATAAATCTCCTCCACCTCTGTCCAGATAATCAGGATTCCTTCCTAAAGTCTGCAATAGCCCGGTAACCACCACGAGCAGCCTCTGTGAGAGAGAATAGTGCAGGAATCATTTAAAGACCCCGTGTTGAATCTCCGACGGCCGTTTCGCCACCGCAGGCTTCTTCCGGGAGTGACATCTCTATTGCAACATGAAGATTTAAAGCTTGGCGTGTTCGATAACGTCACGTGTCAACTGATTTCATTAGCCAGTCGGGTGCAAGCAGGTTCTTGTTGCCACATCTCAGGTTACTTGGGACTAGATGCCAGGTCACATGGCTAGTGCAGGCCAATCAACGTTGTCACATGTAAAGCTTCCTTATGCCACAGAGCGATATAAAGTAGCCCTGAAACTTGCAAATAAAGAAGTTAGAAGGATCCACAGACAGAACAAAATATGATATTGGCCTCCACCATTACCCCAGAGATGAGTGGGACACAGACAGAGACAAAACAAGAGCTACTAATATAACCTAATAAAGCATAAAAGACACTTAAAAGTATATCAAGCAAAATCAAGAACTAAGGAAAAACTGAACAAACCCAGAATAAAATATTCAAATAGCATAATGGAATAAGATTAAAAAAATATATATAGAAAAGTAAAGTAAAAAAATATAAAATAAAATATAATAAACTAAGAGGCCAAGAAAACCAAACATTAAGGAAGAATACAGTGGGTCAAAGAAGAAAAATAAAAATGAGAAAAAATATAGTATAAAAGGAGGGAGGACCTAGAGAAACATTGCATATACCCCTGTAATCATTTAAACCACGGGGCATGAGTGAACCTAATTGTGTGATCCACCTACACTTCTTTTTAAGAGATTTTCTCTAGATCTCCCCCTCTGATACCCAGTAAACCTTGTTAATGGGCAAATGCCTGCCAAAACCGAGGGTCAGTCATGTATAGACATAAAATGCCGCGCAACATTGGTAATCTTTTATTGGTGGAGTCCAGTCTCTGCCTTAGTAGTCATGGTGATGAGACGCATACAGCTCATCGCCATAGTAACGGAGGACGCCTTACACTCCACATATGAGATTGGCTTCCCCCCTGACGCGCATGCGCGATGCTTATGAACAGTGATAGCCGGATGTAAACAGAGCGGGATGGAAGCCTGGCTGACACACAGTAATGACGATGCTCCCGGCGGCCATGTGATCACTTTTATATTGCTAAAAGCTGTCCCTAATTGTGTTCCCTGGGTTTGGTTGAGGGTATAATGTGTTCCAGTCATTGTTCTCCAGTACGCCCCTGAAGCGGTCCTTCACGGGCCGAAACGTGGGATTTTGTTGTGCCTGTGTACCTTGTCTTATTACAGATTTTTGCATATACCTTGAGTGCTGTTTTTCTGTTTCCCTTTGGGTGTACACTGGTTCTCTATTGATTTCTATTGAACATGCCCCTACCTATTTTGCCAGTTGAGTGCCTACTGTTTCATGTGTTGTCTGTTCACCCCGGAGCATGCCGGGCTCCGTTTGCCTCCCAGCCAGAGCATGCCCGCTGACGCGTCGTTTGATGTGTTAATTGATTATGGTTGAGGATTTACTAGGCTGCAATGCTTCGCGTGTCTGCTAGATGGCATAATTCATGAATTGTAATGCAGTATATATATGTATATGTACATATATATATATATATATATTATATATATATATATATATATATATATATATATATATATAATGTATCTATAAACACAAAAAAACAGGCGCACTCATAGCGTAAAAAAAGTATAACAATAAAGTTTAAGGAATGAAGGATTTAAAAATACACACTCACAAACATAGCTGATATAAAGCATTTTTGAGTAAAAACTCAGCCCGTCAGACGCAGACCCGTATGCAGGATTCGTTGTAATATCCCTGGTAAGTCCTGCTGCAGTAGCCCTCTGGTGTCCGGCAGGACCGAAATCACAAGGGATGCTGCCTCTACACTGCTCCGCGTCACACGTGAGTTCTCTGATCCAAATCTCGCGAGAACGGTGACGTCAGTGAGTTTCAACCGAGAGTGAATTCGCAATGTAAAACGGGCTGGACCTGGGCGGCTGAATAAAATGCTACCACAGCCACAAAATCATGCTGAAGCCATGATGGGGTAGTAATAAACGTAAAAACTGGACAGTAACTACCACTGCAGCTTCTACCGTACATAACAGACAGCCTTAAAACTCATGAACTACACACATGACAGAAAGTGAAAATCAAAATAAACCTTATAAAATAAACTGACCGTACATGAAAATATATTCACATATAATGAACAAATAACCTCCTGAATGGGGTGTGTGCTGAACACTGGTACAAAAAGGGTATATAATGCAAGCAAACCACATGGGACAAACTCCACAACTAGTACAGTACGTATAAGCACCCGAGATAGTAGGTGGGGACAAGAGGTAAATCAAATGGAGGTTCAGAACGGAATCCGACTCCCAGTAATGCGTGAATGCATCTAGATGCAGGACAGCTGGCAATGTAAGGCAGTCAGAGTGAAAAAGGCAAAAAAGTAAATGTTCATATCACCAATAAATCTCCTGCACCTCTGTCCAGATCATCAGGATTCCTTCCTAAAGTCTGCAATAGCCCGGTAACCACCACGAGCAGCCTCTGTGAGAGAGAATAGTGCAGGAATCATTTAAAGACCCCGTGTTGAATCTCCGACGGCCGTTTCGCCACCGCAGGCTTCTTCCGGAGTGACATCTCTATTGCAACTGAAGATTTAAAGCTTGGCGTGTTCGATAACGTCCGCTGTCAACTGATTTCATTAGCCATTCGGGTGCAAGCAGTTCTTGTTGCCACATCTCAGGTTACTTTGGGACTAGATGCCGGTCACATGGCTAGTGCAGGCCAATCAACGTTGTCACATGTAACTTCCTTATGCCACAGAGCGATATAAAGTACCCTGAACTTGCAATAAAGAAGTTAGAAGGTCCACAGACAAACGAATATATGTTAATGTGCCTCCACCATTAGCCCCAAGAGAGTGGGACACAGACAGAGACAAAACAAGAGCTACTATATAACCTATAAAGCATAAAGATACTTGTTCAGTTTTTCCTTAGTTCTTGATTTTGCTTGATATACTTTTAAAGTATCTTTTATGCTTTATTAGGTTATATTAGTAGCTCTTGTTTTGTCTCTGTCTGTGTCCCACTCATCTCTGGGGCTAATGGTGGAGGCCAATTACATATTTTGTTCTGTCTGTGGATCCTTCTAACTTCTTTATTTGCAAGTTTCAGGGCTACTTTATATCGCTCTGTGGCATAAGGAAGCTTTACATGTGACAACGTTGATTGGCCTGCACTAGCCATGTGACCTGGCATCTAATCCCAAGTAACCTGAGATGTGGCAACAAGAACCTGCTTGCACCCGACGCGCAGGCTCCCTTGCACTGAAAAGGCCTTAATTGCAAATGCAGCCGTCCTATTGACTAAGCCGCAGCATGTGACAATCCCCTGAGGGATACCAGGGCTATATACACATCATGACAGGGATAATAGACTGTCTAATCCCCGTTTGTTTTTAACATACAGTATGTGTTATTATTTTTTCTCTTTGCTGTTCATTGTTATTTATTCCATGATCAATAAACTTTTTGTTATTATTTTTTTTGTGATCAGAGTGCTTGTTTTGGGATTTCTCTGTCTTTTGTGTTACAATATTTCCTTTCCCATAGCACCACCACATACCTTTTTTTCTGGTACATTTGTGTTTTTTTAATCATATTTATATTGTTTTTTGATGCGGTTATGTTTGTGTTTATCTATCTGTAGCCATGCTGTAAAATGGCTAACAGTCATCTCTCCTGCTGACAGTAAGGCCTGGTAAGTTGTGGGCATGCCAGCAGTAATTATGGAGGTTTGCCCTCACACCCTGGTGAGGTGCCCTATGTATGGATGGGAGTGGTCACATGCTCTGAATCCATGGTTAGTGATGTCAGAGTTGTGCCAGCCCCAGAGGATACATAAGGCACAGCACTGTGCAAAAGTTAATTGTTGCTGAGTTATAGAGGAGGAGTTGAGAAGCTGTTGAAAGGACAGTGTATGGAACTGTGACCAGGGACCTGGTCACAGGGAAGATATCCCTACGGGGATAGGGAATCCACCAATTAAGGGAAGAGATACCTTTTAAAGGGAAGTACGGTGAACAATGGAAGGCAAAGGATATCCATTGTGACGGGCAGCTGGCCCACCGTACATCAATAAAGATGACTCTGTTCAAATATACCCTCGTGTGTAAGTGTGGAGTGATTACACAGAGGAGTGCACCACAGAGGAGTTCCTCACCAGGACCATCCACAAGCGGACGCTGGGATCCTGATGAGGTGGAGGCGCTGCACTGGATCTAGGTAGGACTCAAGCACACTACCTCAGCTGCCTGTCTGGGTTGGCAATCCCCACACAACATCATGCGGGAGACTCAGGAGTCCTGTTGCCAACAGGTGCACCACCAGACACTACACTGTAATGGGGACTGGTTAGACCACAGGGGCCAATGTGAGATTGGGTGGGTCAGGCTAGGCCAGAAAATCCGTTACATATGGAGGCGCTGCTAACAGGACAGGCTTTTGCTAGGCACACTGGGAAACAGGGAGAGTGTCTGCTTCCACTTTGTGCTTCGTTGGGACGGACCTAGGAGTAGTCAGGGGCTGATGGAGAATAGTCAGCTCGCAGGGACGACCTAGGGGCCTGAAAGGAGTTGGGGGTTTGGAGAGGGGCTATAGCTTTACAGGTCTCCTTGAGGCAGTGCTAGTTGGTAAGATGCCTGGAAGGATGGCCTGGTAATGAGTCAGGGGTCCTGGAGAGGGTCTGCGCTAGGCTAGCCAACACTAGGTAGACGTCAAGTACTGCATGGAAGCTCCAGAGTACTCTAGCCCATTCCAGACCACTTACAAAAGGGAGCACAGACTGGGAGGATGGAGATACAGCAGACACTGAGAGAGTGAGCCTAGCCTGAGGTAGTGCATACACGAGTCCAGCCTACATTAGGTACACAAGGTGGTGCATCAGAGAAATCTTTATTGTGCCGGTGTGGTAGCTGCCCCGCAGAGAGGAGCTCCATGTACAATAATCACGGAAACAATACATCTATGGCAACCGCAAGAGTGGAGAATCCGCACGATGCGGAGTGTCCAAAATGGCGGACGGAGGCAGATGGAGGGAGCGCATGTAGTGTGCGTGCCGTGGGAGAGCAAGCTACAGAAATGACTTTCACGAGCCTGCTGTGGTATGGTGCGAAGGCTGTGGCCGCGCCGTTTTGGTCCTGCCTAGGACCGCAGGGTACTACCCTGGAGGACAGTATTGAGGACATTGTGATTATGGGCGGTGAAAAGGAAGAATTTGCTTACCAGCCAGTGGGCACTATACAGAACACTAACCAAGATGGCGGCTACCGCTTCCCTGGGAGACCGCGTGGGCTTGCAGGGGAGAAAACTGCATTTGCAAAGGTTGCAGAGAGTTGGCCAGGATTGGCGCCAACAGGAAAACCCCACCCTGATGGGGGGTATGGCGCGAAAGCTGCAGCCACGCTCTCGTGGACAGTGACTAATTCAGCCCCAGTACTGAGCCAACCGATTAGCCTGTGGGACCCTCCCCTAATCTCAACCAGGGGGAGTGGTTTCCAATTATGCCCCGTAAGTATGAATCCAGCGGAGCAAAGAGCTGGTGAACCGACGGTGTTGTTACCACAAGTAGTTCCTGCAGCTGGTGCTGTATACGAGAAAGAAGGAGATTTTGCAAGCAAGGCAGCTGCAAGAAAGCGGTTGGGATTGGCGCCAAAGGAAGAACCCCACCCTGTTGGGGATAAGGGCGCGAAATCTGTGGCCGTGCCCTCTAGGACTGAAAGAGGTGCGGCCTCAATTAAAGGACATCCTATCCCGTTGTGGGACCCGCCCATAATCGCCACTACAGGGGGCGGGTTCCAACTATGTCAGATGAGGGTAGAGCTAGACCAAGGATTGGCTGCCAACTCAACCCCTGCTGATCAGTCAAGAGGAGCCAGCTTAGCGAGCAGACCATTGCAGCGAGTGACTCCCACCAAGAGGATGGATCAACCCCAAGAAGTGATGGGCATGGTGACCACTCAGCCATACTCGGTACCAGGAGGCGTGCTGGTAATCCAGGTGGCTGGAACAGAGACTGTGGTGGGCCTCTGCCTACAATGTCGAATCCCAGGCGGCACCGTGGGTACAGCGGGGCACTGTCCACTGTGTGGTACACAGTATCTGTGGCCTATGCCTACCTTTGTGCCAATTCAATCTATGGAACCCGCGGGGAAGCCGGCTATGCTGACAGCCGAACTTCCCGATGCTCTATGGTTGGAAGGCACGTATCCCGGAGAATGGGGATCGGAACAAATCGTCCTGCCTGAGAATGAAGGGAGGAAAGCGGTCGGTCCGTGTACCGACCGAGAGGAAAAACGGCGATCACCACGATCGGTGACCAGAACCAAGTGCCGGCGGATCCCTCCGATGAGGATCCTAGAGAGTCGACGGGGACTGTGATATGACCCGTGGTGATACCCTGTGAAGAGAACGGAAGTAAGGCACCACTTACCGGGACCAGCTGTGAGAGGAGTCGGATGTTGCCAGTGGAGCGGAAGGTCGAGAGGTGGAGCCCTTCCCATGCAGGGACCGGCGGGTCCAGCGGCGACGGGCGGTCCACGCCCAACCAACGGAGTGGTAAGATAAGTCCTAGTGCTTACCTAGCTCCGATAAAGACTGTTGCGGAGGAGAGGCCCTGCCAGGCCCAGGCAGTGCACGTGCAACGGCGGAACTTCCGGACGTCATCGTGGAGGAAGAGATCCCGCATGGGGATCCATCACAAGATGGCGGCGTATCCGGTTCCGGTGATGACGTCGTTTCCGGCGGAGGTAGCGGAGCGACCGGAAGGAGAGCATCTACGCTTCGGCGATCGGGCGGCGGTTCCCGATCACCTGCAAAGGCCAAGAGCTGGCAAGCGGCGAGGAAGGGTGAGACGCAACCAGCGGATCGTCCGCACAGTGATCCAGGACTATCCGAGGGTAGAGAGCGGGTCGGAACCCCGCGGATACCCATTGCCCGTCCCTATGCCCAACCTCATGCCTTAGCTAACGCCCCTGTCCCAGTCACCTTTTCCTGTGGGTCCACGTCCAGTTTGGGGGTGTTGGAAGGGTCCCAGGGAGTTGGTGAGGAACGGACTGGGGAGAGACTGGGCAGCTATGCCTCTGATGGTGGGTCACGGGGTGGAGGGCAATTGGGGAAGGTATCTGAGTCTAGGTGGGTGCCTAAGGTGGCCATAGTGCAGTTGAAGGAGAGTTCCAAACAGGAGAGGTGGTCTAATCCTCCCCACTCAATAGGGACCTCTGGGATATCTTCGTGGGGGGATACTGAGGAAGGCGATTCGCTAGAGTGGGGACCCGAAGGACTACAGGAGACCCGATGGTGGGCCCCCTTATTCGAGGGATATGTGGGGTGGATGGACCGCATGCGGTTCCTGTTGCAGAAAGAGGACGTGGTTGACTATTGGTGGGCGGTAGGGGAATTTACACCGGCCCAGCAGAAAAGGGAGAAGCAGGAAAGGTGGATCCAGATATGTCAGCATAATATAGAACCTATGGGGCCAGAGATCTTGTCTGACCCTGTGGATCCAGACGAACCCCTGTCATGGGTGCTGCCAGGGAGGGCAGGGAACGCCGAGTTGACTCGGATCAGTCAGGCCAAGAGGGCTATTGCAGCCAAGTATAAAGCTTCTCACGGCCTAGAGTACCCATATGTTCCCGAACCCCTCATGGAGGAAATTGAGGAGAATAGGGATAGGTGGTTAAGGGAGACCATTAAAGAATACATGGTCAACAAAGGGGGTGCCATTACAGGCAGCCGGGCTGAAGAAAGAATAGATCACTTAATGCGGGTTTGGAGCATTGGCCGGAATGTGTACAAACACAAGGTGGTGTACCGGCCTGAGAGGGGGTTGCCGCGAAACTACAGCGTGACTGTCCTGGATATGGGGGGTCGGGAGGTTAAGAAACCTGACCCTAGGCACTACTATTAGGAAGTACAGGATAGTTGTTGCGCGAGTTCGTGGCTGCTGGTCGGGGCGCGCTTGGCGCAAGGTGTTTATCATGCAACTGTAATGTTGGAATAATTATGTGTGTGTTTTTCATTTTACAGTGCTTCCTGAAGAAAGGTACTTCAAATTTAGGTCCCAGCCGGGGCCGGTGGGATTCACCAGGGGGAGAATGAAGCCATGCTGTAAAATGGCTAACAGTCATCTCTCCTGCTGACAGTAAGGCCTGGTAAGTTGTGGGCATGCCAGCAGTAATTATGGAGGTTTGCCCTCACACCCTGGTGAGGTGCCCTATGTATGGATGGGAGTGGTCACATGCTCTGAATCCATGGTTAGTGATGTCAGAGTTGTGCCAGCCCCCAGAGGATACATAAGGCACAGCACTGTGCAAAAGTTAGTTGTTGCTGAGTTATAGAGGAGGAGTTGAGAAGCTGTTGAAAGGACAGTGTATGGAACTGTGACCAGGAACCTGGTCACAGGGAAGATATCCCTATGGGGATAGGGAATCCACCAATTAAGGGAAGAGATACCTTTTAAAGGGAAGTACGGTGAACAATGGAAGGCTAAGGATATCCATTGTGACGGGCAGCTGGCCCACCGTACATCAATAAAATTTCTTATATACAGAACCCAAGAACAGCGACACAATCCCTCCGTACATTATTATTACTGTGTCTCTCAGCACCGTCCCTCACCTCTTATATTGTATTTCTTATATACAGAACCCAAGAACAACGACTCGATCCTTCTGTACATTATTATTGCTGTGGTTGGGGTCCTGGTGGTTATCGCTGCTGGGGTTGGATTCTATGTGTACAAGAAGCGTTCAGGTCAGTAACAAATTAATGGATATGCAATTATTGTCCACACAGGGAGGCTGTTATATACACACACACAATGAGGTTGTGTTATACACACAGGGAGGTTTTGTTCTATAAACATACACACACAGGTTGTGTTATATACCTAGACACAAACGGGGAGCTTGTGTTATTCTACACGCAAACACAGGGAGTTTGTGTTATGCGGCGCTGTGACCGAATGTAGGTGAGGTCAGATAAACCTATACATGCAGTACTGGTGTTTAACCAATCCCTCCGGGGTTTATTCAGAACAGACGCCGACATAAAATATTAGGTACACTTTAATACAAAAAACACAAAGCATAAAAAGAAAGCCTTGTCACTATGGACTCCAACTTTATCAACACATTTATATTTCTGGGTACTTGATTGAACAGAACAAGTTGCAAAATAAATTGTGATTTCCTTAATAGACAAACACACGACATCTGCAGAATACACTTATGTAGTCATGCTGTAAAATGGCTGCAGTCATCTCTCCTGCTGACAGTAAGGCCTGGTAAGTTATGGGCATGCCAGCAGTTATTATGGATGTTTGCCCTCACACCCTGGTGAGGTGCCCTATGTATGGATGGGAGTGGTCACATGCTCTGAATCCATGGTTAGTGATGTCAGAGTTGTGCTAGCCCCCAGAGGATACATAAGGCACAGCACTGTTCAAAAGTTAGTTGTTGCTGAGTTGATAAAGGAGGAGTAATAAGCTGTTGAGAGGACAGATTACAGAACTGTGACTAGGGACCTGGTCACAGTGAAGATATCCCTACGGGGACAGGGAATCCACCTTTTAAGGGAAGAGATACCTTTTAAAGGGAAGTACGGTGAACAAAATGGAAGGCTAAGGATATCCATTGTGACGGGCAGCTGGCCCACCGTACATCAATAAAGATGATTCTGTTCAAATATACTCTCGTGTGTAAGTATGGAGTAATTACACAGAGAGGTGCACCACAGAGGAGTTCCTCACCAGGACCATCCACAAGCGGACGCTGGGATCCTGATGAGGTGGAGGCGCTGCACTGGATATAGGTAGGACTCATGCACACTACCTCAGCTGCCTGTCTGGGTTGGCAATCCCCACACACCATCATGCGGGAGACTCAGGAGTCCTGTTGCCAACAGGTGCACCACCAGACACTACACTGTAATGGGGACTGGTTAGACCACAGGGGCCAATGTGGCATTGGGTGGTTCAGGCTAGGCTAGAAAATCCGTTACATTTGGAGGCGCTGCTGAGATATATATATATACCTGTCAACAGGACAGGCTTTTGCTAGGTCACTTGGAAACAGGGAGAGTGTCTGCTGCCACTTTGTGCTGCGTTGGGACGGACCTAGGAGTAGTCAGGGGCTGATGGAGAATAGTCAGCTCGCAGGGACGACCTAGGGGCCTGAAAGGAGTTGGAGGTTTGGAGCCGGGCTATAGCTTTACAGGTCACCTTGAGGCAGTGCTAGTTGGTAAGATGCCTGGAAGGATAGCCTGGTAACGAGTCAGGGGTCCTGGAGAGGGTCTACGCTAGGCTAGCCAACAGTAGGTAGACGTCAAGTACTGCATGGAAGAGCCAGAGTACTCTAGCCCATTCCAGACCACTTACCGAAGGGAGCACAGACTGGGAGGAAGGAGATACAGCAGACACAGAGAGAGTGAGCCTAGCCTGAGGTAGTGCAACACGAGTCCAGCCTACATTAGGTTCACAAGGTGGTGCATCAGAGAAATCTTTATTGTGCCGGTGTGGTAGCTGCCCCGCAGAGAGGAGCTCCATGTACAATAATCGGAAGTACAGTGAAAGAATGGCGACCGCAAGAATGGAGGATCCGCGCGGTGCGGAAGGTCCAAGATGGCGGACGGAGGCTAATGGAGAGAGCGCACATGGTGTGTGTGCGGGTGAAGAGCATGCTACGGAAATGACTTTCACGAGCCTGTTGTGGAGCGGCGCTAAATCTGTCGCTGCGCCGTTCTGGTCCTGCCTAGGGCCGCGGAGTATTACTCCGGATGATAGCGAGGAGGACATTGTCGTAATGTGTGGGGAGAATGGTGAAATTGCTTGCCAGTCAGCGTACAACACACAAAAAGCTACCTCAGTTGCTAAAGAGATTGGCGATGCAACCCAAAATGGCGGCTTCCGCTTCCCTGGGAGACCGCGTGGGCCGAGTGCAGAGAATTCTGCAAATGCAAAAGTTGCAGAGAGTTGGCCAGGAGTGGCGGCAACGGGAAAACCCCGCCTGATGGGGGGTATGGCGCGAAAGCTGCGGCCGCGCCCTCATGGACAGTGACTAATTCAGCCCCAGTGCTGAGCCAACCGATTAGCCTGTTGGACCCTCCCCTAATCTCAACCAGGGGGAGTGGTTTCCAATTATGCCCCGTGAGCATGAATCCAGCGGAGCAAAGAGCTGGTGAGCCGACGGTGCTGTTACCAAAAGTAGTTCCTGCCGCGGGTGCTGTAGGCGGGAAGGAAGGGTATTTTGCAAGCAAGGCAGCTGCAAGGAAGCGGCTGGGATTGGCGCCAAAGGACGAACTCCACCCTGTTGGGGATAAGGGCGCGAAAGCTGTGGTCGCGCCCTCTAGGACTGAAAGAGGTGTGGCCTTAATTAAAGGACATCCTATCCCGTTGTAGGATCCGCCCATAATTGCTACTAGTGGGGGCGGGTTCCAGCTATGTCAGATGAGGGTGGAGCTGGACAAAGGAGTGGCTGCCAACTCAACCCCTGCTGGTCAGTTGCGAGGAGCCAGCTTAGCGAGCAAACCATTGCAGCGAGTGTCTCCCACAAAGAAGATGGATCAACCCCAAGAAGTGAGGGGTATGATGACTACTCAGCCATACTCGGTACCAGGAGGCGTGCTGGTAATCCGGGTGGCTGGAACAGTCTGTGAGACTGTGGTGGGCCTCTGCCTACAATGCCGAATACCGGGCGGCACCGTGAATACAGCGGGGCACTGTCCACAGTGTGGTACGCAGTATCTATGGCCCATGCCCACATTTGTGCCAATTCAATCTATTGAACCCGCGGGGAAGACGGCTATGCAGACAGCCGAACTTCCCGGTGCTCTATGGCGGGAGGGTACGGATCCCGGAGAATGGGGATCGGAACGTATCGTCCTGTCTGAGGACAAACATGAGAAATCGGCCGGTCAGTGCATCGACCGGGAGGCCAAACGGCGATCACCACGATTGGTGACCCCGAACAAAGAGCCAGCGGATCCCTCCGATGAGGATCCCAGAGAGTCAACTAGGGCTGTGATCCGGCCCGTGGTGATACCCTGTGAAGGGAACGGAAGGAAGGCACCACTTACCGGGATCAGCGGTGAGAGGAGTCGGGTGTCGCCAGTGGAGCGGAAGGTTGAGAGGCGGAGCCCTTCCCATCCAGGGACCGGCGGGTCCAGCGGCGACGGGCGGTCCACGCCCAACCAGCGGAGTGGTAAGACAAGTCCTAGTGCTTACCTAGCTCCGATAAAGATTGTTGCGGAGGAGAGGCCTTGCCAGGCCCAGGCGGTGCACGTGCAGGCGGCGGAACTTCCGGACGTCGTCGTGGAAGAAGAGATCCCGCATGGGGATCCATCGCAAGATGGCGGCGTATCCGGTTCCGGTGATGACGTCACTTCCGGTGGAGGTAGCGGAGCGACCGGAAGGAGAGCATCTACGCTTCGGCGATCGGGCGGCGGTTCCCAATCACCTGTGAAGGCCAAGAGCTGGCAGGCGGCGAGGAAGGCTGAGAAGGGTGAGACTTCCTCAGCGGATCGGCCGCACAGTGATTCAGGACTATCCGAGGGTAGAGAGCGGGTCGGAACCCCGCGTATACCCATTGCCCATCCCTATGCCCAACTCCATGCCTTAGCTAACGCCCCTGTCCCAGTCACCTTTTCCTGTGGGTCCACGTCCAGTTTGTCGGAAGGGTCCCAGGGAACTGGTGAGGAGCGGACTGGGGAGAGACTGGGCAGCTATGCCTCTGAGGGTGGGACAAGGGGTGGAGGGCAGTTGGGGAAGGTATCTGAATCTAGATGGGTGCCTAAGGTGGCCATAGTTCAGTTGGAGGAGAGCTCCAAACAGGAGAGGTGGTCTAATCCTCCCCACTCAATAGGAACCTCGGGGATATCTTCTTGGGGGGATACTGAGGAAGGAGATTCGCTAGAGTGGGGATCCGAAGGACTCCAGGAGACTCGATGGTGGGCCCCCTTATTTGAGGGTTATGTGCGGTGGATGGACCACACGCGGTTCCTGCTGCAAAAAGAGGATGTGGTGGACTATTGGTGGGCGGTAGGGGAATTTTATACCGGCCCAGAAGAAGAGGGAGATGCAGGAAAGGTGGATCCAGATGTCAGCATAATATAGAACCAATGGGGCCAGAGATATTGTCTGACCCTGTGGATCCAGACGAACCCCTGTCATGGGTGCTGCCAGGGAGGGCAGGGAACGCCGAATTGACTAGGATCAGCCGGGCCGAAAGGGCTATTGCAGCCAAGTATAAAATTTCTCACGGCCTAGAGTACCCCTACGTCCCTGAACCCCTCATGGAGGAAATTAAGGAGAATAGGGATAGGTGGTTAAGGGAGACCATTGAAGAATACATGGTCAACAAAGGGGGTGCCATTACCGGTAGCCGGGCTGAAGAAAGATCACTTAATGAGGGTTTGGAGCATTGGCAGGAATGTGTACAAACACAGGGTAGTGTACCGGCCTGAGAGGGGGTTGCCGCGAAGTTATAGCGTAACTGTCCTGGACATGGGGGGTCGGGAGGTTAAGAAACCTGACCCTCGGCACTATTATTGGGAGGTACAGGATAGCTGTTGCGCGGGTTCGTGGCTGCTGGTCGAGGCGCACTTGGCGCAAGGGTTTATCATGCAACTGTAATGTTGGAATAATTATGTATGTGTGTTTTTCATTTTACAGTGCTTCCTGAAGAAAGGTACTTCAAATTTAGGTCCCAGCCGGGGACGGTGGGATTCACCAGGGGGAGAATGTAGTCAGCTGTAAAATGGCTGCAGTCATCTCTCCTGCTGACAGTAAGGCCTGGTAAGTTATGGGCATGCCAGCAGTAATTATGGAGGTTTGCCCTCACACCCTGGTGAGGTGCCCTATGTATGGATGGGAGTGGTCACATGCTCTGAATCCATGGTTTGTGATGTCAGAGTTGTGCCAGCCCCCAGAGGATACATAAGGCACAGCACTGTTCAAAAGTTAGTTGTTGCTGAGTTGATAAAGGAGGAGTAATAAGCTGTTGAGAGGACAGGCTGTTGAGAGGACAGATTACAGAACTGTGACTAGGGACCTGGTCACAGTGAAGATATCCCTACGGGGACAGGGAATCCACCTTTTAAGGGAAGAGATACCTTTTAAAGGGAAGTACGGTGAACAAAATGGAAGGCTAAGGATATCCATTGTGACGGGCAGCTGGCCCACCGTACATCAATAAAGATGACTCTGTTCAAATATACTCTCGTGTGTAAGTGTGGAGTAATTACACAGAGAGGTGCACCACAGAGGAGTTCCTCACCAGCCTGCCAAACCCCCCCCCCACCACCTGCCGAACCCCCCCCCAGCTGCCAAACCACCCACCCACTATCTCACACCCCCCACCCACCTCCACTCCCCCCACATCCACCCAGTCACTGTCACCCACCCAGTCAGTAAAGTGTCAATGTCACCCACCCAGTCACTATCACCCACTCAGTAACCCAGGCACGCAGTCACCTGTCTTTTGTTGAAAATATAAAAATAAACAGCTTGCATTGAACTGTTTTCTTATTGTCTTACAGAAAAAAAACATCAGTTCACGTTGCGCGTTAAAAAAATATTTTTTCGTGGTAGGTGCGCTATGGGTTGGAGGAGCGCAATGGGTTGGGGGTGGGGCACCCTGCTTCTTTCATTTGTCCTGGGCTCCATGATTTCGGTACGCAATCCTGCTCCCGGCCGCCACCGCAGCAGACAGACCACCCCATATTAAGTCAGCTGCCGCCACCCACCCCCGTCACACAACGCACCCAAAGTCATCTGCCGCAGAGATACCAACCCGGCTGCCAGACCCCATCACTAATCCCCCCGCCAGCACCAGCAGTGAGCCGCCGCCGCCGCACAACCCTCCCGCCCGTCACCCAGCGAGCCGCCACCAGACAGCTCGGAAGGGGAGTGGGGGACATCACAACCCTACCGCAACCCCCCCGCCCCCCAATGTGAGCCGCTGCAGAGCTCTGGGGGGGGGGGGGGGAAATCACTAACCAAAGGTGAGCCAGCGCCGCTGAGCTCTGAAGGGTGGGGTTTAGAACCCAACCGCCCGTCCCCCCCTCCAGGGGTGGAATTACAAAACCCCCCAGTAACCCGCCGCTGCCAAGCTCAGAAGGGGGGGGGGGGAATGGAGCTGTGATGGGGGTGGGGCCCGAAGCTGTGAAAGGGTGGGGAAATTGGACATGTGAATGCGGGGAGGGGACCGGAGCAGTGAAGGGGGTTGAGCGGAGATAGGGAGTGAGCGGAGAGCGAGGGGGAGCGGGAAAATTACATCCCGGGCACCGCCGGGTATATCAGCTAGTGTATATATATAGGTTTTTTGGCTATGCATCTTAACCCTGGCTGTGCTCAAAGCTGTGACCATGCAGCAAGCTTAAGCCTATAGGGAACCATGTTAAAAATGGTTTTGAAGCAAAAGATGACACTGTGTGTCATACATAGTTACATAGTAGATGAGGTTGAAAAAAGACGTACGTCCATCAAGTTCAACCTATGCTAAATTTAGACAACAGATACTTTATTCTATATCTATACTTACTTATTCATCCAGAGGAAGGCAAACAAAAAACCCCATTAAGGGGAAAAATTAATTCCTTCCTGACTCCAAGAATTGGCAATCGGATTAATCCCTGGATCAACATCCTTCCCATGTATACTTTTTTGGTACATCCCTGTATACCTTTCCCATCTAAAAAGATGTCCAACCTTTTTTTGAACGTTTGCATGTCATTTCCCAGAATTCCTTGCTGCAGTGGAAGTGCTGTGTGCTGGGTGATAATGGTGAAAGGCAGGATTGCAGACCTGTTTAAGACATGCAAATGAGCATACAGTAATATTTCCATTTGATATATATATATATATACTATTTATATACTGTATATATATATATACAAATATATACAAATATATATGTATATATATGTATATATATATATATATATACAAATGTAAATACAACTGTATGCTCATCTGCATGTCTTAGGCAGGTCTGCAACCCCGCCTTTCACCTTTCACCATTATCACCCAGCACACAGCACGATTGTTCATGAGAAGGCGCAGAATTCTATTGGAGGAGAGGATAGCAGAGGGGGAGGATGTCACAGGGCCAGGAGAGAAGTGGTGCCTCATCCACGTGTGTACAGGGAGCGTACCATTTTAGATGGGATGAGTGAGGAGGAGATCATCAGTCGTTATCGTTTGAGTTCAGCAGCAATCTTATCTCTTTATCAAGAGATACACGTAGATTTAGAGATTGTAACAGCCAGAGGTTGTGCAGTCCCTGGGCTTGTTAAAATGCTGTGCTCATTACATTATTTTGCTTCCGCGTAATTTCAGACAACTGTGGGCATAGTGGGCGGGGTCTCGCAATCGGCATTCTCGCGGGCATTTACCCAGTTTCTCTGTGCACTCAATAGACGCGCTAGGAAAAATATTCATTTTCCTACAGAGCAGACAGAGTATCTGGAAGTGAGAAATGGCTTTTATACCAAAGCCGGGATACCATGTGTGATGGGTGCAATCGATTGCACCCATGTTGCCTTGATCCCGCCTCGTCAGAGTGAGCATGCTTACCGCAATCATAAGCACTACCATTCCTTAAATGTACAGGTGGTATGCGATGCTACGATGAAGATTATGCATGTGGTAGCCAAATTCCCTGGTTCCAGTCACGATTCCTCTATCCTGAGAAACTCATCAGTTTTCCATGCTTTTGAACAAGGCTATTTTGGAGCTGGTTGGCTGGTGGGTGAGTACATATTATTAAGTGTTAACAAACTACAATTGTGTTTTTGTTAAATGTGGCGTGAAATAATGTTTACACATTGTGTACTGTTTTTGCACAATGGATTATAGGTGACTCAGGATACGGAATTTGGCCTTGGCTTCTGACACCGGTGCCTAACCCGCTATCTGAAGCAGAGGACCGCTATAATATAGCCCACATAGAGACATGATCGATCATTGAGCGGACTTTTGGCCTCCTAAAAACACGCTTCAGGTGCTTAGATAGAACTGGCGGGGCACTACAATATAAGCCTGAGAAAGTATCTGATATAGTAATAGCTTGCTGCATTCTGCACAATCTGGCACTCCGCCATAATATGGCTAGCGAAATACGTCAGGACTTGGAGGAGGAGCACCCCGTCAATGTAGCAGCTGACAGTGAGCAAACTGCCTGTGGTGTTGAGACACGTTGTAATGTGATCAACACATATTTTACATGTAAGCAACACATATATGTTCATAGTACTATATATATCTATTCATTCATGTTTCTGACAAATACATGTCTCCAAATATCATTCACATAGGAAACGGATGCATCTCTTACTCACACCTTCCTCTTCTCGGCAGTGTGGACAATTACATGTGACACCGGTATGTGATTCTTAAACAGGTTGGATACAAATTGTAACCACTAAACAGTTGTGTGTTTACCTCAGCAAAAAATGGCTCGCATATATCTATTGTCTGTCATAAGGTTTGTTGTTTAAGCATGAACTATCTTTACAATATGTTGCTAACCAATACTTACTGCTATATTTGTAGATAGAAATGTTTACTTGGAGTGTCACGTGTGTGACAATGATGTGTAGCATATTGTTTATTTGAGATCACATTGTTCAGATATGTTGTTGTTTTTTAGATCACATAGTTAAGTATCACATATGTTGTTCAATAAGATGAATTAACATGTGATTTAAAGAAAATATCTTTGTATTCTACATTTTATTTTTCAGTTAGATTACTCCAATGACTAGTCATTGAATTTATGAGATGTAACATATGGAATAAGAGCCTCAAACATGGCGACAGGTATTGTGATAGGATGTGTAACCATAAGTTGATGAAAATGTTGTGAGCATGGCAATATGTTCTTCGTTTATTGTGTCCGTGTGCTTGTTTTTACTTCAATGTTATTGGATACTGTGTTCAAATGTTATTAACTACATTACAGAACCTGTCATGTTCATGAGTTTACAACATAACATCATGCACATGAGCGAAGGTAACACTCAAAGCATGTTTTTATCCAAGAAATAACGTGCTAAACCTCCTAACCATTGCTATTTATGTCATTAGTTCTTCTCTTTGTTCATCTTCATATTCCTGAAGACCTTGTCACATGTATATGTACAATTTAAAGATGTGTGTTGATTTGGCGTACATATATTTTTCTTTAAAATGATTGCAACATTCCAAATTATTGTAGTCTCTATTAACAAATGTGTATTGCTTCATAAACACAATGATACTCTTATCCACAACATGTTTATGTGATCAACTTTACTTATGAATGTTGATCCTCATCCTTTATAACAAGTGTAAATATAGTAACATTAATGACTTACAAATGTTGTTACGCACACATGGCATCACATTGTAATGTGGTGGTTATCATTGATGTTGTAATGCATGTATTTGTTCACGAAACCATATTTGCATACATTATTGATTAAAAACATCGTACCCTTCATTTAGCTATGTATGAGTTTAACGTGTAGTAATAACACTCAAATATTGTTACAGTTTGTCACATAAAACTCAAATGTTAAAGTGTTATGCATGTATACATAACATTAATGACCTAATGCATGTTATGTGTACACAACAATGTATTTCAATATATTTGAACTTCGGAACATTTTTAACAAATGAAGATAATTATTGTTATTGTGTACTTAGAAATCTACAATGTCTAACATGTTCTAACTTGTATGTATATGATTTTACATTTAACATAAATGATTAAAATATATAGTAACTAATTGTGTTATAATAGTGATAATGTTGCTTTCACATATCACATGACATTACAATACGTATTATGTTATGAAATATGAAAGACATAAGTAAATGTAGTGATATTGTTTATTGGGAATCTAAATTGTAATGTACATTTAGTGCTGACATAACAAATACACCCAAGGCTACTTCAAATTTTTATTCATAATCAGCGCTAAACTGGTATAAAGCATTGATACAGATTTATTATCATTGATTGTGTACATGCGTCAGACTGAGGTAATATTTTCTTGGTTCCATCTCTAATCATACATTTGTCCCATGTATTCATAACCGACATCTGTGAAATAAAGCAAAGACATTTGTTTGTAACATTGCACATTGATGTATGTTTCATCATCATAACACTTAACACATATTATTATGATTGTTGAGATTCACAATTCTGTGACATATATATTGAAACAGCAATGATAAATATAAACCGACAGAAGATTTGTATGTCTAAAATGACGTTGTTCGCAGTACTACTGATATGTGACTTCCGGGTCCTGAATACATTATAATGTGTGCGCACAACGTGTGTTGTGTGCGCAAAACGTGTGTTGTGTGCGCACCTCAGTAATGTGTGGACTAAGTATTAGCGCATGCGCAAGACGATGTCTAAGCTGTGCGTACAGGACATGTTCCTCCATGCTGATGCTGCTGCTAGCAGTAAGCATATGATCGCGTAAGATACATATAAGGATAGATAAACGAAAGCACTTATATAGACGTACATATATTAACGTTGGCAAGTGACGTATGTCCACGCACAAACGGGACGCTCACACAATGAGCGTAAACAAGATGCGTGAGGTCATGTTCGCGCACCATGATAGTCGCGTAAACACACCTCCCACTGAATGACCATTGGCTTACAGCGCTCGGCACGCACCGCCCTACCATCGTGCGCGCATGACATACTGCGCTGACCGTAAGAATACGCTACGGTGAAAGGCAATACTGTGACACGCGCGCACGTCGGGGGTGGGGGGGTGGCCTGCGCATCGGTAAATGTTGTCACGACGCATTGGGACATGATCACATACCTACGTCATATGTCGGCGACACGAACATTGTTTTCGTATGTTGCATTTTAAAAATTATGTGTGTTTGTGTGTGTTACAGTTACTCTAACAGTTCGAACATTAGAATTTAACACACATAATGAGTTCATAATGACTCCGGCACCAATGTGTAGTCATGGATGTTCCTGTAGTAATATGTAATACGAATTTATTTTTTAAATAATGTATATATGTAAGCATGTAAGCTATTTAACGCTTTATACAGTAATTTGCCTACAACATTGTGTTTATTATGCAGATGATGCTGTCATATTTTTTTACATATATTAGGAATGTCAAAGCATGTAACCAAATTTGCTTACCATTATTGTAGACATCCATTTGCTCATAAACATCGCTCTAGCAAGGCACAGCCGCATCAGCTATGGTTGAGGCAATCGTGGCATGTTGATGAAAATACATCTCCATGCCAACGTCATATGGATCCGCAGTGGGTTGTTCAAACAAGACGGGCGGAGGTAGGTACAAAGCTTCGTTGTTTTCATCCACATACTCGGATTCTAGCGGTAAGTTATGTCCATCTTGCATCTGGTCTTGTTGAAGGGACGGTGCAGGTATGTCAGCAGACGTCACAGCCTGTGACTGTTCAATGTTAGTGCTATTAGGCAAAAAAAGGCTATTTAGCAGCAGATATGTTCCCTGTTCAGTGATAATTTTAAACGAGGGAGCAACATGCCAGTAGCTATATCTTTCTCCTTATCTGTTAGGTACACGCTCAAAACATTCATTTGCGGATAATGTGAAATGGACAGAAGTTTTCCAATTTCTTTGATTGGCTTGTTCTTTGAAGTCAGGATAGTTTTCACTGATAAAGGCATATATTTCACTGACAGTAGCTTTTTTATCTGGTTTTGGCTCGATTGCAGCATGAATCATGAACTTGTATGATTGCCGTGAATTGCTTAGCAATGTCGCTAAAACTGCCATGACTTCTTCTCCTTTCAAATGAACAATGTGGAAGTTTAAACCAGAAGCATATTATATGAATGTGAGAATTGAAACATTGTTTCTTTGTGGTATTTTTCAAGGTTAAAATACAAGCGAGCATTTCGACGGTTGGTTCTTCTCCCACAACAAAATAGTTGCAATAATTGGCTGAGATAATTTGTGGTTCGATCCACACTTTTCACATGAAACGAAACTGGACTTTAAGCTGATTCAATTATAATGGAAAAAACAAATAGCTTTATTTAATTAGAATAACAATGTGGTCTAAATGATAAACATTGATAAGAGGTACATATTTCTACATAGACCGAACAACATTTAGATATACACACATTCTCTCTCTCTC
>WSYH01006259.1:0-39258 GCA_036426205.1 Ascaphus truei
TATGGTGACGCCAAGTTAAATCCTGCGGTAACTTAACGGGCATAAGAAAAGGGATGTTCTCACAGGATGTTGGTTCTAAAAGAAGCATGCTTTCATGTACAAGCAGGCAACAAGTAAATGGGGGTATACCAACTAGCAGGGGAGGCAAAAACAAACAGCTAACTAACTGAGTAGTGAAGGGGGGTTGCCAGGGCAACAGGCTCAGAAGCATGGAACGGCTACATTTCTTGCAAATAAGGCTAGGTCCCACAGTGGCCACGGCCAGCGATGGCGAAGGCGGACAGAACACAAAAAGGTAGGCCCTATATGGGGCCGGACCCCGTAAGCAGCCTGCGACCCCCGGAACAATGCGCGATGCGCGACCACCATTTTGTAAAGAAAGTTGAAATTGGTCTTTCTTGGGGGTGACGGAGCTGCTGGCCCGTCACGGGCGGTTCAGCCCTGTGGGGTAACAAGCCGGTGATGGTAATGCGCCCGCGCGCCCCCGACACGCCTCCCCATACGCCGCTTGCCAGAGCCCACAAAGTTGTGCTGCTGCAGGAACGGAGCGCCGCCAGACCACCCCGATTCTGCCACTGGGGCCCTAGCCTGGAGAGTGACGGATAGTTTCTGCAGAGCATCAGAACAGAGACATAGGCCCAATCTGTTCCAGGACAAGCACCAACGTTCGTTATTCTAACATAAAGGGCTGTCACGGACTAAACCCAGCACACAACGCACGCTAGTGAGCTGTCGAGATAACGTTAGCACCCTAACGAGGATGTAACTTAAGATTTGATGCTAACAGAGATAGTATAGTGGTTCTCCAATGGATGATTACCACTGAGTAGTCCCCACAATATGGAAAAGTAGGAGAGCTTCCCTGTTGTAAAGGAGTTACATTATTATTATAATACTAATAGTATTAGTATTCGATGATGATTATTGTTAGCACTTTACCATCGGATATTAGATAATTTTGTACCTGTCATGCAAAAGCCCTTATCTGACGCGTTTTTATGATTGATCTGAAACTACTTTCAGAGTATGAATGGCGTCTCATTTACACATTTTTGCCAGTCTGTCTGTCGGCTGCCCGCTGGTTCCTGCGACGTCATACCACAAATAAATTCTTACTCGGAGACGGTGATACCTCCTGAAAGCGGCTCCTGCAAAGAGAAAAGTCTTCCTACCCCTTTATAAACATACTGTATTAAAACCTATAAAAAGAGACGGGAGGAGAGATTTGAAATGCGAGTCCCATAAATGCAGAGCATCACGTACAGGATGGCACATTCTTTAGTTTAAGGAGTCCAATATGAATCACATACTAAAAGATTTGGATGCATGCCAGGGGTGCGCAAACTTTTGGACGGCGCCCCCTTGCATGCCCGCCCACAGTGCTCGCACCCCCTTACCTTGTTTGCCGGCGTTCAAATGACATGGCAGGACGTCATTTGACGCCGTCGCCACGGCAAACGTGGCTGCAATGACCGGCGTTTCCAAGGCGACGGACATCAAATGAAGCCGCGGGGGGGTATGCAATGTCATGGCGAAGTATAACACAAGCCTCTGATTGTAGAGATGTGGCATGCCGCGTGCTTTCAAGTTCTTTCGACTTTAAGACTACGCGCGAAGGCTGGTAAAAACTCACTCTTTATTGGATAATGATGGAACGAGAGATGTATGATCCTCTCTTAGTATACATGCATGTGTTTAATAGACATGCGGGGTATACATTATTATAAGGAACTTTTATTTATTACCAGCACTTTCTCCCATTGCGGACTCAAGCGCTTCACAATTCCAGTTATATTTGCCGCTGTAGCAGCATGTGCCTAGGGTTTGTTAAAGACACCAGTCCCTGCCCAGATGAGCTTTACATCTATGGTTTTTGGTGCCAGAGGCAAGGAGATACGTGGCTTATGCCAAGAATACAAGGAGCCGATTATGAACCAGGCTTCCCCTACTCCAGTGAACGGCCACTTGAAACTCAGTGTGGTTGGTTATCAGAGCCAGTGCCTTTTACTCACTGAGCGCACCCTCAGACACCCCATGCTTGATACCAGCTCTGTTTAAAATTGTCTATTAGTCTGTGGGAAAATATATAAACCAAACATTCTAAGCAAGGGTAGGGTTGGCCCCAGTTTGCTTCGGGTCTTCACTACACCCTGGCAATTGCAAGGGCTAAAAGATAAGAGACAGGGAGATACGTCTGGAATGTAACCTTTTAGTTCTCAGCCTAACTACACTAGAATTAACTCCCCTGCACTTTTCACAGGGGAAATATAGCACTGATAAAATGTTTACTGACAGTTCGCCAACCAAACATCCGGTCTTTTTGATTTACTGGCCTCTTCTCTGCCGGGCCTTACAGATCCAATGAGAGGGTGTACATTAACTATGCAGGCGAATGTCCATCGTTGATTCCCCCCAACCAGATTATTATAAAGATATTTCTCTCTAGTCCTGTAATCTAATTTTCCAGCCTCGATTTACATCATCGCACATTTCTCTGGATCCAACTTCAGAGCTTAAGAAGACTTGTGTCTTAACTGGTCTGGAAGGAAAAGACCCACGGACTGTTGATCTGTGCCATGGGGAATGGGCTGAGAGCACACAATCAAAGGATTCTAGCAAACATCACTAAACGACCGTAATGGTCCTGCAGTAACCAAATGTGATTTGAGGAGTTTTTTACGCTCTTACCATTTCTCTTTGTCTGGTAACACTGTTTGGTCGGTAAATTGGGAATCAAATCCATTCCCTTGTTGCCCCATTTGGTAAAACAATGATGTTATACAAGGTTTTGTGACAGAAAGTAGGTGATAAGCCTGAATATTTTCACAGGAACTTAAATGAGTGAATTGTTAAGTTAATGTTATTTTTTTGCCTGTATTGAAGGACTGGCCCTTTACAATTGCTTATACTTCCAGAGTCAGGGTGGGGGGCTATTACTCAGAATTAAGCAAATTTACAAATAACACAGATTTATGCCATATATGGATACAAAAGAAAGTCACACAACAAGCGCCCCGCCGTATCAGTTTATCTATGGCTCAAGCTTATCCTCGGAAATTACCTGGGATCAAGGGTTTGTGCTGCAATAATGGATATATAGACTTATTTGTCATGTTTACAACAATTAATTGCTAAGAATATCCGACGGTTGTGTTAGTGAGATTACATGTGTTCTGACTAAAATATTGTTCCCTTTTTGCTCCTTACCAGGTGGGCTAGGGCACATATTTTAGTGGCTCTTTACGCCACAGCCAAAATGACCACGGAACTTAGCCATGACTAACTTCGCCGTCGGACACTCAGACGCTTGGATGCTTGCCGCTAAGAAGATAGCCCCAACTTAACCCTTACACTAAAAATTCCCTAATGTTAACCCCTAATAATAACGCTTCCCCATACCCAAAAAAACCTTAACCCGTCAGGACTTCAAACCTCATACCCTAAAACCCTTACGCTTAAAAGCCCTTACCTAAGGGCTGCGGGCCACCAGGCAGGGAGCGAGAGATCTGGCACCATGTGCGCGGTGATGTCACGGCTCTGGTCTGGGCCGGGCAATTGATGGCAGCTGCCTCAGTTGCGGGGGCGGTCGGGGGCACGGCCATGATATCATGGAGCTGGTTAGCCCTATTGGGCGGAAACGCTCATTCACACGTTTCGAGCGGCATAAATAATGAAATTTGCTGTGCATCTGCAAGCAGCTAAGCGCCACGAATGCGCAGGCGCTCGCTCACGCTGGCCACACACATGCAACATCTGTGTTTCCTCGCGGCCAGCAGTGAGCGCCCAATCAGCGCCACCCTGGAGGAGGCCAAAGCCTCTACACAAAATACCTACCTTAAAGCCCTTACCCTAGCCACTAAAAGCCTTAAAGTTATACCCCATACCCCCAAACCACTGAAAAACCCACAATAATTTGATCTCTACCCTAAGCACTAAAAATGTACCTTATGGTTAGAACGGCGGCGGTTGAGGGTCCATCGGGCTACAGCGCCGGGCGGCGGACCTTATCATGGCCGACAACAACAATGCCATCAAAAGTTACCATTCCGCCTTCCCAGAAGGAAAACATTCATTACAAAAACCCTATAAAATGATTGGATGTTTCAATTCCTCAAAGATACTCAATAAACTGGGGCTCATTAAGATCTGGTAATGACCCGACTCCTGGTTACATTTTCTCAACACAGACACAAAGAATGATGAGAGTAAAAAAGTGTGATATAAAAAACCCTTCTTCTTTCCCCAATAACTCCACGTTTCACACTAGTTCTTGGCACACACAAATTCCTTTGGTCTGGCCCAACACCCTTTACTCACCTGATGGTTATGTCCATGTAACCTCTATGGAAATTCCTCATAAGTATTTCAAGCATCAATCCTTATAATTAAACTTACATTGTTGTAATATTTTCTTTTTTAGCAAAGCTTACCATGTTTGTCGACACTAATGTCTTCCATTTTCTTTGTGCTGGAGCCAAATCCAGATAACATTTGCTTCCTTTTTTAATTGTTTGGTGAAATAATGGTTTTGCCACCCAGGATTATATTCGTATGTTAGTGTTAAGCGAAACAACAAAATAATAAGGTGTTGAATTAAAGTGCTTTAATTGTCCACCTAAAATTATTGCAATGGTTCAAATTAGTTTTGGGAAGTGAAACTTATTTGGTGTACTACCAAATTTGCTCGCAGTAGTTAAACCGCTTATGGTGACAGAAAGTACAGTAATCGGAAGTGAAATCAATGATGGCAGACGAGACCGTCAGCGACGGGGGTCAGTGTTGGCGCACAGTAGCCGGCTAGCCACACATGCTCAGTCACAGCCGGCTCGGCCCCGCATAGCCCGAATACGCAGTACCCACCGCTCGGCGCTTCGTGCACCAGCAGGCCCCAGCCGCACAAACCCCCCACACTGGAGACACACCACACAGGACACACACACACAGAGACACACGCACCACATCAAGAGAAAACACACAACACACAGACCAAGGGATGTTCACCAGTAGTTATATAAATATAGAAGTGCAAATAGCTAAACAGGGGGGTGTTGCGAGCACGCAACGTTCCAGTCAAACGTTTTTGTCACTGAAATGTATTTTGATTTTTAATTAAAAAATCAATTCACAAATACAATTTATGGGGGCAAAACGTGACAAAAGACAAAGAAGTTTCTATTTAAAATGTGCGTGCTCGATAACACACACTTTTTTTAATATAAAATGTTTAAAAGTGTTTCAGGAACAGCTTCTCAGTATAATTATTTTAGCATTGACAGACTCCACAGTTACCTCAGCAGAACAATGAGCTCTTACACAAAAAATCCCCTGATTGCATTGTCAGATGAGAAAAACTCCATTCCGAGTACTCCGGAAAAGGCAAGTGGAAGCTTGTGGGGGGAGGGCGGGCAGCAGATAAATTCCGCAATGGTAAGGGAAACTAGCAGCCCACCAAAGCCCTCTAATAGGAAGCGAACCACACGGCAGAATGGACAAACCGCAGAAAACATTCATAAATAACAGGAGAAAACAGTAATGGGTCATTCTTCAATAGGGGCAGCTATGCAAGGGGTCTCATAATTAGAAATATTATATATATATCTATATATAGGATATTATATATATAACAGTGTTCGCCAAATCCCTTCACCTACAGGCCCGTCGGTGACTGGATTGGGACCCCGTGGCACATCTCATGCCCGCCCAAGCACGGCGGGATTGGGGGCGAAAGTACCTTTTGGGTGGCGAGTAGAGAGTAGCTTTTTTGGTTTGGACGATAGCTTTTTGGGTGTTTGTAACTAATATATATATACTGATAATTACATACATAACAAATACACACACACACACACACCACACACTTTATAGGGATAGCAGATGGCATGTCAATAATTCATAGCAGTTGGTCAGTTCGGTTAAAGGCATATTGGTAGCGTCTGCTGCTTGCCTGCGAGCAGGGTCGGGTCGGTCTGGGGGGTTCGCGTTTTCCCCTTTCCTGTTTCTCCCCCCTTGGTCTTTCTTCTCTGGTTCCCCTTGCTTCTTTTTTCCTTCTCATCTCCTTTTTCTTTCCGACTTTCGTTCGTGTCTCTCGCTTTATGATCGGGTGAGTGGGCGTTATTGCGGGGCGCGGGTTTCTGTTTCTACCTTTTTTTGCTTTTCTCTTCCTTTTTTGGGGGGGGCGGGGACTGGGGGGGTCTGCCGGGGGGGGGGGGGGTACTGTCTTAGCGCGGCATCAGATGATTAGAACTTGAAGTGTAATGTCATTTTTAGAATAAGTTGCAATGGCGGGCGCCTTTTTTTTTTTTTTGCACTTTGCTTATACTGGCCAGTCACTATCCACAGAATCGGCAACATAATACGACTCAGACTACAAGCGGTAAGAAAGTGTCCCTTATTCTACCTGAGTCCAGAGGCATCAGTCACCCGTCACGGGCATAAAGAAGAAACGAATACCTCCTTTGGCCACCAGATGTCACTATTAAGACCATTTCTCCAAACTTACAGACTGATATTTTTTTGAAAGGGTTTTTTAAAGCAGCCTCCAAGCGAAAGTATTTTTGTATATTGGTTTGTAAGCAGGGGGTCTCCGGGGTACAACCGTGTTTATTTGAGCTCCTGGACCCCAGCTTCCCTAGATAAGAACTCCGTAGGTGCTTACGGTAGGAGTCCTGATGGGTTCACCTATGGCGCTTTCAAGTCATGCGTCTGCTGGCCAATAGGAAGCAGCATGTATACCTCGTATCTTCCTATTGGCCCACGTGACGCGGGAGCTTTTAACTGCGCGGAGATAAACCGGCACCCCCCTACAGAGGAAGTTTATCTCTGGATAATGAGGGCCCCGAAGCTGAATGAACGCGGGTGGTTCAGCCCCCAAGACCCCATGCTCCAAAACCTATTAAAAAAAAAATGTTCTTTGTTTTAAAACATACCATCGTAGGGGGGGGGGGGGGTGGGGGAGTTGCTCTTCAAAGCAGCAGCCTCTAGTTATATCAGATACACTACAAAGGAGAAAAAACATTTCACGATCAGAAGAGAAAAAAGGAGGAGGCGGGGAGGGGCATCTCAAAAAGAAGGTCCAGCGAAGAATAATGATGCCAATGACCTCCCCCAGATACACCTTATCCTTAATCAACAGAGGATGGCAACTAGATTCCCGGGAAGGAGATACCCACTCCCACCGGGAAAGTCTGATCACACACTCCACCGGGGAGTCTGGATCACCCACTCCCACCGGAAGGGGAAGTCTGGAAGGCTGATCACCACTCCAACCGGGGGTCTGATCATCCACTCCAACCGGGGAGTCTGATAATCCACTCCAACCGGGGAAGGGAGTCTGAATCACCCACTCTCCCACCGGGGAGTCTGATATCCCACTTCCAACAGGGGAGTATGAATCATACACTCCCACCGGGAGTCTGATCACCACACTCCCACCGGGAAGTCTGATTCACCCACTCTCCAACGGGGAGTATGATCTCCACTCCAAAACCGGGGAGTCTGATCATCCACTCCCACGGGGTGGAGTCTGAATCACCCACCCCACCGGGGAGTACTGACTAACCCACTCCAAACCGGGGAGTCTGATCACCAACTCCCACTAGTGGGCACTAAAATTTCTTTTTTTTAAGACCTTCTTGGGTGGGTGGTGGGGGGGGGGGTGTGTTGTGTGTTTCTTTTCTTGGGGGGGGGGTTGGTTTTTTTTTTGGGGGGGAGTTGAAATGAACACATGAAGAAGAAACTAGCCCAGAAAATACCTTTTTTACGTTCTCATGGGGAGATGTCAGTTAGGTCATCCTAACAAAGGAGGATTGGAACGAATCAAGATTTGGCGAAAACTATTGAAGGAAGCGGGCGGGCGGACAAATTACTCCTCCCCGGGGGGGTGAGAAAATCCATATAATGCAGAAAAAAATACTCTCAAAAGGGTGCGTTCACACGGGGTTTTACACCTCAGTCTTCAATGTATCTCACAGTTCTAAAGGAATGTTTCAGGTACCATTTTATCAGCGATTGTAGGTCGTGTTTTATATTATTTACCTTCTACTGAGTTGGAATATTATATTCCTTCCCCCCACCCTCCACCCCTCCCTTTCCCTGTTAGATGCTTATCACCACTCTACTATACTGACTTTCCCGTTTTGTTCATTAGATTTTCCTGTCGCCGGTCCCTGTTTGTTTTACCTGGTACGCCTCCCCGTTCCTCATTTCTCACTCGTTGCACTTCCGCTCTCCCAGCATTTCAAGATCCTAAAGACTAGTCGCAGTGTCTTGCCTTCTTATTGCTCTGCCCAATCGCATCTTGCCCGTCCGCTTACCTTCACTTTCTTTTTCTTCGCTTCATTCTTCTCTTTCGCGCTTTGCCATTTTTTGTCCCTATGGCAGTTCTTGGGTTGTAATCTATTCGATTGGATCAAAAGGCTGCTTGTTTGGACATTTCGTCCACTTTTTGCCCATCTGTTTTTTGTTATTTTTGTTACCTTCTTGAGGTTACTTTGTTTCATCGTGATTGCGGTGTTTTCGTGCCTTGTTTATAGCTTCGGTGCCTATTTCAAAAGACCCTTTTGCTGGAGTTTTGTCGCTTAAAAGCCTTATCTGATTAAGGCCCCCCGCATGTAGTTTCCCTCATACTAGGTTCTTCCAGTCTTCGATTCTTTTTTCGATTTCGCTCTGCTCTTTTTAGCCTTGGCTTTTTTCTGCTTCTAGTTGACTATTAATCTGTGATTCCTTTTTAAACGTCTCACCCTAATCATACCATCATCATTGTACTTCCTCCTTTCTTTTTCTTCCCCTCTTCTCCCATTTTATATCCTGGCCGCCATTTCTTTACCCTCGAATTGTTCTTCTCTCGTCGTCCTTTCTGCCCCACGTTTTTTTGCGCCTCTCACTTGGCCGCTGGTATTTTGTCCTTCTCGGGACTTCCACCTTTCTTTATTCTTTCCTTCACCCCCTTCGGCCCTTTGTCCCCCCCCCCTTGACTCGCCCCGACTCCCGCTTCTCCCGTGGCACAATTTTTCTGTCCAGCCTTGATCATCACGTTTATTTTTTGTGTTCGTTTCTCCCCTTTCGTGGATTCTGTTCTCATTTTTCGCCGTTCCGGTTTGTCCCGCTCTCCTTCTTACTTTTCGATAACTTTTTCTATCTTTTCGTGTTTCTCTAGTCTATCTTTACCCCACGCACAGCCTGTACATCCACTTAGGGTCCCATCGGTAATGCTACCTTTGCTTATTGCGATTGTGTCTCTCTTGGAGCTTCTTTCAGAATTGGGTCCTCATCGTTGCTGTTCTTTTGTCGGTAAATCAACCTATCAATCTTTACGGATTCTTCACATAACATAAAAAAAATCATGACAAAATAGAGATTGTAGTTTGTTTTTTTTTAGACGAGCAGCTAAGAGCGGAGATCCAGCCATAAAGACGGATAAAATATATCAGCAACAGTTTTTTTTATAAGACTTATAAGCTTCTAAAGAAAAAAACCTTGACAATTTATTTGTACATTTACCCCGATGCTCATGTTGACTTTTAAGAAGGTGTTTTGAACAAAAAAACAAGAGAAGAAAAAATTCCGATGTACAACACCCAGATTTCTCCTCCTTCCATGTTCTCATCTCCCAAAATCCTGTAAAGATTTGAAGGCAACACGAACAATAATCTTGAGGATAGGTTCCCTTGCTGCCGATCTGTACCCGTGTGTGGATCATGTTTGCCAAAAATATATGGCCACATTATAGGCCCTATGTTCGAAATCTACCCCCATTATCCCTCAGTTCTGATTAAAAGGGGAGGCAAACAAAATGTCATGGGTCACTTACGACACCCCCCCCCCAAGTCAGAAATATAACCTTATAGCACCATAAGAGCCTTCAAAATATTGAATTTTATTTGGTCTGGATTTTAATATGCCAAGATTGTCAAAAGCCACTTTCTTATACACTTAGATGGTAAGCTTCTTCGGTCAGGGACTCCTACACGTTTTGTTCTGGAGCAACGATTCCAATTGTGTTTATAATGTTAGCGTCACATGTATTGCTAAAAAGAGCTTAACGTCCTGATGCCGTATATAAATAATGATATCCACACATTACATAGGGTGTGACGTTCAATTTTTAAAACATAAAATATTTTCATTTTCGAGGTTCGCTTTTTTTTTCCTGTAGACCTTGCGGCGGTGGCAGTGGCTCGCCAACGACGCCAATTTTAATTACAGGGGCCACTGTGGACATTTTGGGGTCGGAAATATGGCAGCTACACCTGACTCGGTATGGCCACCAGACACCGATCTGATGATCATGATGCACGGAAGAGGAAGAAAACAGTACCATATATGTTGTATCACATAATAAATGTTAGGGGTTTTAAATTCACATACACCTTTTAACCTGGATATTGTGCACTTGACACCGTGTGTGATGTGTGTGTTTTTTTGCACATTGAGCCAGAGGATATAATACGCTTACCTTTTTAAAAAAAAAAAAAATTATTTAGAAATACAATATTTCATACCCACAAACACATGGGGGGGTGTTTGGATTGTTTTTCTGGCAGTTATAGTCCTTTAGCCATAAATATGAACAGTAATTAAACAGATCACTTTGAAACAAATGGAAAACTGTAGCGAAGGTGCGAGATTGGTGGTTTTTTTCGCACGTTTGTTGTAGCACCAGAAATAAGTATCACGGGACGCCCTACTTATATTACGTTGCACCACAAAACTTGAAGAAACACCCTACCAGAGACTCTTACATCCACCACCAGTTAAGTTCTTAAAAATCTAAGGCTGTCAAACATTTTAATGTCGGTCTGTAACTGTTTCATAGCCATAATACAAAGTATCTTAAACTGTGCATGCAAATGTGGCTTGGATATAATGTATACCATGCTCCATATGTAACTCTTGTACCATGGATATTTGTCTTAACTCTTGTGCCCAGGACATACTTGAAAACGAGGGTAACTCTCAATGGATTACTTCGGGTGAAATAGGTATAAAATAAACTAGCTGAGAGACCGGCGTTGCCCGGGCTGTAAATGCGGAATAGGTAGTATTATTGATAACTAGTGGAACAATAGGTGAGTATTTGTTTTGTAAAGGTTTCGGGGGGGGGGGGGGGGGGAGAAAGTGGGAGTGGGGGGGAGATAAGGGCTGAGAGGTGGGGGGGTGGGAAAGGGAAGAAGGGGGCGTGGGGAGAGAAACCGGGGAGACTGCTCGGGGAGGTGGTGTGACGATAAGGGCGGGATCCCTCCGATGGGTGGGGAGGAGACAAGGGGAGGGGCACGGGGGTTGGAAAAGGGGATTCTTGTGCGCTTGCCGTGATCGGTCGCGCGGGTAGAGATGAGTACCAAGGGGAGCGAGGCGGTGGCCGGGGGTGGGGGAGCAGAATGTCCGAGAAGAAAGAAACGGAGAATAGCAAGGGGAGAGGGCGGGAGGGAGAGAGAAAGGGGAGAGAGCGGCGAGCTGCAAGAAAGGGGAGCAGGGCGGGGGTAAGAATTGGGAGCTAGGGAGAACAGGGGAGAATGGGGGGGAGAAAGGTGGAGAGCGAGGGGGAGATAAGGGGAGAGGAGGGGGGGAGGAAAGGGGGCGGGGGGGTGGGGCGGGGCGAGAATCGAGTAGGATTGTGGAAGAAAAGGGGGGTAGCTTCGAAGAGGGGAGGGGTGGGAGAAAGGGTGAGAGGCGGGATGAGAAAGGGGAGAGCGGGGGAGAAAGGAGTGGACGAGGGGGGGAGAACTGGAGCGAACAGCGGAGACAAGGGGAGGGTGGGGGGGCGGAGAAAGGGGGGGCAGAAAGGGGCACATGCAGAGGGCGGTGGGTGGGGAGAATAGGTTGGAGTAGATAAGGAGGGGTGCGGGGGACGAAAGGTGGGGGAGAAGGGGAGACGGGGGGGGAGGACAAGGGCGACGCGGGGGGGAGAAAGGGGAGATGGGGGGTGGAGAAAGGGAGATGCGTGGGCGGGGGGGACCCCCTCTCTACGCGTCTCTGATCCGCACCGTACTGCTCGGTTTCTTTCAGTAGCTTCCCGCGATCGTGGGGGACCGTGCAGCGGGGGGGGAGAGTTAGACAGAAAGGGGAGAGGGGGGGAGAAAGGGGAGCGTGGGCGGGCGAGAAAGGGGAGAGGGGGGGGGGAGAAAGGCGTGGAGCGCTGGGGGTGAGAATAGGGGAAGCCGGGGGGGGGAAGGAAAGGGGATGGGGGGCGGGGTGGGGAATGGAAAGGGGATGTGGGGGGGGGGGAACGGGAAAGGGAGTGGGGGGGGGGGGGTGAGAGCAGTTGGGCCATATGTATTGTAATTACTTATGTCATGGGCATTTCCCCCCCCTCTCCGGGAGTCCGTCCCACTGCTAGGTCTCGGATGGTGGAGCCACCCCTTTTCACGTGAATACCCCCACCCTTTCCCGTGACTATTCCCCCCCCCCCCCCCCGTTCCCGTGACTCGAGCTCAACATACAAGAGCAATTGTTAGACACTATTAGTTTTTTTCCGACTCGACGGTGGGAGTCTGGACTGAAGCGGCGGGAGTAGGAAAGCGCTCTGTCCGTGTGTGGGCACTAGGTGAGGCGGGACGCGCAGTGGGCCTGAGGTGAGGCGGGACAGCCGCAGTGGGACTGGCTGAGCGGGACGCCAAGGGAATCAATGACGCGGGTGAGTAGAGCTCGGGGGAGGGTAGGGAGCGGCTGGGGTAGGATAGGAGGGCCGCGATTCCCGGAGGGAGCCAGTGCAGGACGGCGCACGTGAGGGGGGGGGGGGGGGGGCGGACAGAGGGGTATCTTTTGGGTCGTTGCCGTGTGGTGGGGGGAGCATGAGAGGTATTTGTGTGGGTGGGGTGGAGAGAGGCATGTGTTGGGACTGCGTGTGATGTGTGTGTTATTTTGTGTGTGTGTTCAGTGTGTATAGAGATGATGTGTTGTGTGTGGTGGGTGTGTGTGTGGAGTTTGGGTGTGTGTGTTCGAAGTGTGTGTTGTGTGGGTGTGTTGTGTGTGTGTGTGTGTGGTGGGTGGTGTGGGTGTGTGTGTTGGTGTGTGCTGTATTAGAGCTGCATGTGTGTGGGTGATGTGTGTGTGTGTGTGGGCCGTAAATCAGCATCAGGCACTGAGCGGTTTGTGCGGGGCCGGGGGAGACCAAGGGACCAATGAGATCCCCCTAGGGACACCGGGACATCAGGCAGGCAAACATACAGTGCTTTCACAATATAGTATAAGATATGTGCTAAATCGGGGCTGCACCAATAAAAATTGATTTGTGCAATATACACAGGGAAAAGCAGCTGCCTCGCTCGTGGCGGCACAGCCAGATCTTCGTCAGGAACACGCAATTTCTTTCTAATTTTTACAGTCATTAGCCATTATTCCGTCATGAAAAGACAAGTGGGGTTACTCAGTATTAAGGTTGCCTCTGAATCCGTGATGCCAAAACACAGAGTTGCTACGGCACACTGCTCCTTCCATCTACACCCACGCAGCAACTTACAATATGTATTTGGTTTTGTGGTGCTGGTGCTTTTTTTTTCCCGTTTCAACTACTGTCACCTGTCAGCAGCTCTTCTTAATTTAATTCATGGTCCTCCTGAAAGCATTGGAGTGGAGCTTTAGACAGCTCAGACATGGTCGGATAGAGGGATGTGTTTTGCTCCCACGGTTAGTCTTCTGTGGTGACAAATTTGTAAAACAGAAGTGTTTCTCCAGGTCGATATGAATACACACAGCTGTTGTGCTTCGGGCCACAAGCAATGGGAAGGAAAGAGAGCCACATGCATTATATCAGCAAATTCTTATTGTATAACTACAGCGCAAGATGAGATGTTAGAAGATTGACACAGTATACACAGGGAAAGGAAGTTAGCACGGGGTGTCCAACCAGTCCTCAAGGGCCACCAACAGGTCAGGTGTTCAGGATATCCCTGCTGACAGGTGGACTCAATCAGTAACTTGATTGAGCCACCTGTGCTGAGCAGGGATACCCGAAAACCCCAATCTGTTGGTGGCCCTTAAGGATTGGACTGGCCACCCCTGATTGAGGCCCTTGGGTTTTTTTTTGTGCTAGGTTAGTGGTGTAGGGAAAAAAAGCCAAACTCTAAGGGAATTAAAGTGTGTCCAACGGTAACAATTTAGCATGTACACTACAACGCGTTGGAGTCCTGTGAAAACCAGCTTTTGTACCTATGAAACCGAACGTTGTTGTGTGTGGCAACTGCATGCGTTAGGTTGACTTCCCTCCAGAAGAAGGTACAGGAAACAAATGGTTAGTGGCTAATTGTATGTGCAAATTGTGGAGGATCTGCACTTAACAACTAACACAATAATCCTAACTTCAACTGATGAAATGTGTCAGAAGAGGGTTGCCCCTCCCAGGTGTATAGCAGCACCATTCTCTAAATCTGATAATGAGTTCTGTGAGTTACTCGCACGAGGTTCGTCCGGGCTCACGGATTGCTGACGTATTGCATGTTTGTGCTTCTTTGTCTCTTATCACTTCCTGGAAGGTTGGGGGAAGGAAGTTAATGAAACAACCGACTCTGGGATGTCTGTGTAGACGGATGAAAAGGGAGAGAATAGGTCAGAGGTGTTGTGGTGTGTGTGTGTGTGTGTGTGTGGGGTGTGTGTGTGTTTGTGTGTGTGTTGTGTGTGTGTGGGGTGTGTGTGTGTGTGTGTGTGTGTGTGTGTGTGTGTGTGTGGTGTGTGTATATATATATAATATATATTTATATATATAGAATAATATATACTAACACATACATACAGGCTATATAATTATAAATATATACACATACACATTATACATACACACACAGAACTAGGTGCACTTAGTAGATAAAGGGTATTTTGCACAATAAATTTTAAAGAGCCAATCCAAATTGTGTTTAATATATGCAGCCTTGATTACTTTATGAAAACTAATTACCTAAGCTGCCAAACAATTAGTTCTCCCATGGTCGATCAGCCAAATCCTGCTTCCAGGGTTCACTAAATGGCTGCCTTTTCAGTTGTAATGTATCCTTCAGTCACATTATCTATGTTACAGTTTTGCAGATCACAGTCTGGAAACATTGCAAACAAATTATCACAAAACAGGAAATGTTACAAGATCTTGCACTGCTGGGAAAGTGTTTTAAAGCCGTCAATCAAAATCAAAGGTTATCAGTAAATTAAAACTCATAAAAAATGGCATTAAAAGTTGAATTAAAAAAAAAGGTAGTAAGTATGTGATGTATACTACAGAACAGATTTATTTTAAAAAAAACACCCATGCAGGATTGTTGGATTGCCCTTAAATCCTTTGAATGCAATCCCCAAAAATGTATTTGAAAAAAAAAAAAATACAGGGACACATGCAAGTAACTAGAAAAATAAAGCATTTGCCTTGTCCTAATCTGGCACTATTAGGGCTGTTCTATAGTGCGTGCGCGTTTGTTACACCGTGCGCGCGCATCAGTTTTTAGTTGGCTGAGGTTTATTCAGACTTTCTATAATGGTGCCGCGCCCAGTGCGACGTCAGGGAGCGTGGAACCGGCCGACGGTGGGAAGATGAAGAAAAATAAAAGAATTCCCGCCACTACCGCCGCTGAAAGGTGTGTGTGTATGTGTGTGTGTTGTGTGTGTGTGTGTGTTACAATGTTAATAAACAATTTATTAAAGTATTTACTTATTTCAAAACTTATTTAACACACACACAGACAGACCTCACTCGCCACACAGCTCTACAGACAAAAAAGTGTGGGGTGCACTGGCAGCACACACTATAGAACGGCCCTTAGTTCTATGGAGCAAATGCAAGCCACCTTGTTCTATCCCTAAATATCTACCGTTTGCCGCAGATCTGAGTAATGCACAGTTCAGATTATAAACCTGAAAATCAAGACAGTAGCAAAGGAAAATAAAGTACAATAGCTGATAAGTGGTGATTATTAACAGAGAAAAGGCAGGAGGAGAGGAAAGAAAGCAAAGCGCTGGCATGTCATGCGTTGTCTGCTGGGTGTGGTTTCAAACTAATACCCCCAAGGCGAACCTTTTTCTACTGGAATGTTCACCATTGTTACACAGACAAAGCCTGAGTCTGCCCTGCCTCTGCTAACTGCATGTATCTGAAACGTGCTCCATGAGGGGACTATACTCCTCGTTTGCAAATGTATGTACTTTGTATGCTACAGTATATCTTTATTATATAGCGCCCTTAATATACATGCGCTTCACAGCAGTAATACACGTGACATAACTATTAAATAACAAATCATACAGATAACACATGATGGGAAGAAGCGCTTCGGACACAAAAAGTAACATTAGGAAAAGGGAGCCCTGCTCCGAAGAGCTTACAATCTAATTGGTGAGTAGGGAAAATGTACAGGACAGTAGGAAGGTGTTCTGGTAAGTGCCGTCTACAGGGGCAAAGGTAGACGTATTGAGGTTTATAATATCAAGCCACGGACTCCAGACCACAATGTGATCATGATACAGACCAGACTTTCCTTTGGTTTTCTGCTATTCTACAATAATATATATATATATATAATAATACATAATGTGACTTACCTGAGTGCTGTCTTCTGATTTCGTGTGAACGGTATCGATACTCACACAACACACCACACACACACACACATATATATTATAATAACACACACAACACACACACACCACACACAGATATAATATTATATACACACACCACACACAACACACATATATAACAAGAATGTCAGGGCACTCAAGGGAAAAAGGAAAAGGAAAAAAAACGTACCTGATCAGTCGTGGTGCTCACAGTGCGGCCAGGATCACCATCCAGCAACAAAATATATATATATCTACCCAATATCAAAGAATCTGGAGTACTCACAAATTAAAAAAATACAATGTAACGAAGTAACACAGGCATCAGGGGGTAATAACAGGAAAAAGAAGCAGCGTTCGGACCTTTCTCAAGCTCCCCTTCTGTTTCTGTGATTACCCCTGTGATGCCTTGTGTTACTTCGTTACATTGTATTTTTTGAATTTGTGAGTGCACCAGATTCTTTGATATTGGATTAGAGTATATATATTATATTCACCGCTTTCCGGGGTCCAGGACTAGAGTTTCCACTGCGATTCTCCGTCCCCCCCTCACCACAACTCCTCGCTCTCCCTCCCCCCCCCCCATCTAACATCTGTAACAGGTGATGAATAGCGAAGCATTGGCCAAAACCGATGGCCTTATGGGTGTGCTGTGGCAACGGCACATGGACCCCAGCCCCCCCCTGGCATTTGCCCATGTCACGATATGCCATCTGCCCCTGATGCTTTCCCTCTCTCCTCACTCTCTTCCATCTCTCACTCCCTCTCTTTACAATCTTCCCCCTGCGCTCATTCCCCCCTTCTCTATCACTCTCTCCGTCACTCTTCCCATCACTTTCTTTACTCTTCCCCATCAAACATATAGCTTACTTCCCTTCCACCCATACACGTTTAATGCAAAATAAGATCTTTATTTGATTTGCAGCTAATGCATGACATTGGGGCACTATTGCTAAGCTTGCTGTCTACAAGCACTCCTAGATCCAGCACTCCTAGATCTTTCTCCACCAAAGATTCTTAATTTGCCCCATTTAATTTGTAAATAGGCTTGTTTATTCTTGTTTCCAAATGCCTTACATTTATCTCTGTATTAAAACCTCATCTGCCATTGACCTGCCCAAGTTTCCTGTCCCTCCAGTCCTCTGGAGCAAAAAAATTACATCCTGCTTGATGATGTACTTCCTTACAATTGTTGTCAATCCGGGAAAGTGGAGACTTTGCTCTCTCTGCTAACGTCAAGGTTCATTAATAAACAAATTAAAAAACAGGGGTCCACTAGCTAACCTTGGGCACTCCAATACAAACTTGAGCCAACCTGAAAAAAGTTCAATTTATGACAACTCTCTGTTTTCATACCATTTCAAACACAGTTTTCAAGTCGGTGGATAATATTGTTACTATGCCCAATTTCCTTTATTTGTGCACTAACCATTATGTGTGCTACTCCAAAATAAAGCCTCTGCAAAATCAAAGAAGACTACATCCACTGCATTACATGGGTTAGATTCCTGCTAAATCCGGCCACGAAACTAATCAGTCGGCTGACTCGGCAGGTAGTGGCAAGGGCAGTTCTGTTAGTCTGAGCGTTTCGAGACTGTAGCGCGGGACCGCAAGAAACGCTTAGACTGTGTTTACATTGCACCCCCATGATAGATCCTCTCTGCACTGCAATCAGCTTCATTATAGCTGATACTGGTCAAAGCACCCAGAGGTACACTTCCGCTGCATGTTGCAGTTCCGTAATCCTACCTATCTGGGCATTAATTAAATTAATGCCAGTGGTGAAGGAGGGTTATTAGTACCCCACCCCACTAAGGTTTAGGTTGTTGTATATACACCTCTTCAACCTAGACAGTTGGTTAATTACCTAAGTTTTGCAGACTTAGATATTAGGGGAGAAGGACTTTCATGCGAAACCCAACCAAAATAGGGTTCAAGATATTCAGGGAATTCTTCTTGTTATTTGAAACAGGACAACTGTGATAAAAATAAACACACTACACGAAATTTTGTGTGTCGAGAAGAGTTTAATTTATATACTCTCGAAAGGTTTTGCAATATCATAAGTCCACTTGTGTAATCTAATCACACTCCGATTTTTATTATATGTTCACGTGTTTGTTTTGTTTGGTTCCATATCCCGTACACTTCATTTTAATTACGTTAATAAAACCGAGTTTTAATTTGTTAGGTGTGTGCCACTACCTCAAGGGGATACTTTCCTGTCTCACCTTCCCATATTTCGCCTTCCCCAGTGAGCACCACCCTTTGCGCTAGTGTTCAGGGATTTTTAATTATCTAGACACCCTCCCCGTCCTGTGTTAGGCTAAGGTCCCGGTCACGGCGCTCTAATGCGCGCCCGCGCTTTTGGCTGCGCGTTCCGGCGATTCCCCGGTCTGCAGCTCACTGCAGGAGCAGAGACCGGGGGGGGCGTGCCGGAGGAGTGACGGGGGCGCGGCCATGACGTCACCCGGCAGGTTCGCCCTCATTAGCTGAACCGCCGGGGGGCGTGCCTAGCCGCTCGACGCGAGTTCCTGCTCTCAATTCTATTGAGAGCAGGAGTAGCTCTCGCGCGAGCGCTGCGCCCCCCCCTCGCAGCGGGCCCGGCGCCGTTGCGGGGAGGGCTCTGGTGAGCGCAGCGTCCGCCACAGCGGACGCTGCAGCATGCAGCGGGGGCAAGGCCTTAGAAGCGAGGTTTCGCTTTTTTGCCCTTCAGGGCATTTGTGTACAACAGTTTAGCACAACCTATTATTCATAAATCCATGCTGACTATTACTAATTTTGTTTTCCATTAGGTACTCCTGAATATCACCCCGTTCTAAACCTTCAAGTAACTTCCCCACTATTGATGTCGGGCTTACAGATCTGTAATTCTCCGGTACTGATCTAGGTCCCTTTTTAAATATAGGCACCACATCTGCTTTACGCCAATCTTGTGATACTGAGCCTGTGGAAATGGAGCCCTTGAATATCAAACGTAATGGTTTGGCTATTACTGAACTTACAGTAGCTTCTCAAGAACTCTTGGGTGCATCCAATCGGGGCCGGGTGCTTTATTTACTTTAATTTTATCAAGCCACCTATTCTTCCTTTCAATTCTTCCTCAATTAACCAATTGCTCGTTAATATAGAGATTGTGGCTTCCTCCTGTGTCAATATTTTTGCAATTTGGTTTCTCCCTGGTAAATACAGAGCCAAAGAATTGATTTAATACTTCTGCTTTTTTCCTTATCACCAATAATATGCCTGCCCATCTCACACTGAAAGGGTCCTATATTTTATTTTCTAATTTTTGTTGTTAAGGTACTTGAAGAACATTTTAGGGTTGATCTTACTTTCCATGGCAATCCTTTTGTCATTGTTTTGCTAATTTGATTGTCCTTTTGCATTCCTTATCATTCTGCTATGATGCCTCTGTCCCTCCTGGCTGCCTTTCCCTCTCCATTTCAAAGTCAAAAACAATATATTTTTTAGATTGATTATAATATTTCAAACAGCGACACGGCTAAGAAATTCTGAGGCTGTAACATTGCTTTATGCTTACAAGGCAGCAACAAGTGATGTGGGGCAAAGGAGCACAGCAGAAAAAAGGATCTTCCAAGGAAAAAATAATCAGAGGGCAACTCCAGAATAAAAGTAAAAAGGTTTTACCGCTCTGGCGCTCGGAGCGACGTCACAGACCCGCGACGCCAGAGCAGTCTGGCTGACTTGTGGTGGTGTCACGTCGGCGAGACGGCCCTCAGATGCGCAGTTATGATGCCACACTGATGTGGTTTTGGCGCGAAATGTGGATCCTATTGTAGAGGGAGAGGGGGGTTGGCCCGGTATTAAAGGGGTTGCACCCCATATGGCCACCCCCTGACCTCACCAGGGAGGCAAGGGGTTAACTGGACTGCGGTCCAGGAATGTGGTTTACACCTTGTCATGTCATCAAAATGTATGTTCCCCTGTTCCCATGTTTCATTATAAGCCTGTATTTTAATGTTTTAAAGTGCATTTCTGTATCTCCAGTTCTGGAGGTCGCAGAGAGTTGATATTTGGCCAATGTGTGGAGTCACTGTAGGCATTAAGAACTGGCAAATTTTGACCCACTGAGCCCACCAGAATGGATCTTATTAATATGTGTAGATATTAAAGTGTATAGAGCCTAATCACTGTGATCAAAAGTTAACTGCCTGATTGTTTACACTAAGTACTAATCAACAGACCCAGTACTAATCAACAGACTGCCACTAATTGTTACCTGAGGGTGGAGAATCATCAAACTGGAGTGGTTTGTAAGTGTTATGTCTACACCTACAAACAATGCAGATACTTCATTTGGAAGACTGGTCGTTGCCCCTGATTTAATTATGGGGCTACCCATAGAGTCCCAGTACACATGGGCTAATTAGCTGGGCTAATTAGCTGGGGGGCATGGGTTAATCTGTGTCTCCACGTTAGGGATTGGATACAGATAATTGTTCACCAATAGTCTGTATTCAATGTTAAGAATAGGGTTACACAGGTATATAAACTGTGTCAACCCTACAGTTTTTAGTTGTGCTTCTGATACCATCTTGAATGTCACCGGATTGCTGGAGAATTGCAAGCTGATACTTCTCCATCCCCCAACCCTAAGTAAGTGTTACCTTCTTGTCTGTTAATTGTACTATATTGCTGTGTTCACCTTTTTAAGGAATAAATTATATTTTATTATATCTAAGCCTCGTTCAGTTCAACCCAGATATTTGGTGTTCATTATATCTTGTCATAAGCTACCGTGATGCCTATATAGGTAAGATTATTTGTTGTCTTAATCACACCTTGACAAAGTCCCACGGGATGAAACGCGTTGGTGCGTTTGTTTCTTTCACTTTTTTGTGAGCTGATGAATTAAAACATTTTTACTTTTATTCTGGAGTTGCCCTCTGATTATTTTTCCCTTGGAAGATCCTTTTTTCTGCTGTGCTCCTTTGCTCCACATCACTTGTTGCTGCTTCTACGCTGCAGGGTTGCACTCTTCGGAACACTGCAACACTGGACCCATTCTGGATACCCCCAAGGGCAGGTATTGGGCTTTATGTCACGCTGTGCAGCCCGCAGACCAGACCAGACCCCTGTACTGAGGTGGGATGTATAGTATACGCACCGACAGCAGAGGGGGCGTGTCCGGGATGTGGCGTAGTAGCGTAGCCAGGCCTGGATGCAGATAAAGAATGGTCAAGTACTTGCCGAGTCCGAGGATATAAAAAGTTCCGTAGTCTAAATCCGTAGCAGAGTCCGAGGGTCTTAGAGGTTAGAGTAGTTTAGGAAAGCCGAGTTCAGGAGCCAGAGGGGGTATTCAGACGAGCCGGGTCAATAGCTGTAGGAAATAAACACAAAGAGAGCACGACACAGGTTCCAGGCAACACAGGCAGCAAGGAGCTATGCAGAGCAAGGAAGTGAAGGCAAAGCAGGATATTTAAAGCGACAGTGACCAATGCGGACGAGGGGCATGGCGGGGGCGTGTCGAGGAGCTGCTCGTGAATGGCTGAGAGACCAGGAAGTAGTAGAGCACAGCTGAGAGTCTGTAACACCAGTGCCAGAATCCAAGATGGCGACCACGGCAAAGTTCAAGGTATGCGCTGGGAGGCGGCATGGGTAGCGACGGGGGCAGGGGCAGCAGCCGCTGCAGTACTGATAGTGGGTAAGGAGGGGTCACGCCGCAAGGGACGTGGCCCCTGCTTCCTTACACTTTAGCCCTTATATCTATACCTGAGGTCCTATTGTTGGGGAGGTTTATACATAGAGAGGGGGCTACATACAAAGGCCATTGGTTGTGGTAGTCAAGTGGATACCACTAGATCCTTTGTCCCCCTGTATATGAACATTGAGCTGCTATGGACGTTGTGCCAATTATTGTTTCAATAACAATTGTGTTATATTCAGAGCACACACTGACATACGAGCACCATTTCTCTGCAATCTGTCTATGCGTACAAGGCGGCAATAAGGAAAAAAGTTTAAATATGATTCATTGCTGTTGTCCCAGCAGTGATGTCTAAAATGAATCATACATTTGTGCGTTTGCTTGTGTGGTGCTTTGACCCTAAAAGAACCAAATGAATCAATCACACATACCTAAATAAAATAATATAGATTAACTGATTCTATTCCCACTGCAAATAACCAGTATACAAAGCAGCGAATGAAATAAAGGGATTTACAAAGGGGGCTGGCAGAATAGATACAATTCATGACCGTCGGATCAATACAAAAGTATTTTTTTGTATATTTGTAAAATATATCAATCTCCAATATATCAGCCAGTCCCCATACAGTGCCAGAGAGGCAGGCAATGCACGGTTCCCTACTTCGGGGATGATAAACTAAATTACCTACATTACAAAACGACATGTCAACTCCATTAGGGCTGTAATATAGTGCGCGTGCGTTCGCTACCGTGCGCGCATGTCAATGATAATTGCCTGTGTGAGCCAGACGTTGCTGCGTACGGCCTTGAGCGTTGGCGTGGCAGATCTGAGGAAATACAAGATATTTGTATTTTCGCGCTGTTGCCGTGCCACGTGAGGCTGTGAGCCAATCGAAGGGCGGCCCAACACTGTGACATCATAGCCACGCCTCACAGCCGCCTGCGTCACAGCTTGCCCTATAGACACTAAATGCACGCGCCACGTGCATGTGCAACGCCGTGCGCACGCGCACAAGCGCGTACTATATATTACAAGCCTTATGCTCCATCATGATGTCTCCTCACTTGTCACTGTTCAAGGTCTCTGCCACGGGAGGGTCAACTCCAGTCCTCAAGGGCAACCAACAGGTCCGGTTTTAAGGATATCCCTGCTTCAGGACAGGTGGCTCAATCAACGACAGCCACCTGTGCTGAAGCAGGGATATGTATGTATTTATATATTTATTTATATAGCGCCACCCAGGAACATAGCGCTTCACAATACACGTGACATAATACTATAACACATAATGGGAATAAGCGCTTCAGACCTGACAGTAAAAATAGGAAAAGGAGTCCCTGCCCTGAAGAGTTCATTTGATGTAACCATGCATTTGTCATCATAACTCTGTGCCCAGGACGTACTTGATGCCCAATGTATTACTTCCTGGAAAAACATGTTATAAATAAATAAATAAAACCAAGTGACCAGAGGTTTAAGAAAACATCCTATCTAGACAGGAAGAACAAACATCCAAATTAGGCAGAAAAAGAGTCCCCCTCTGTCTGCTATGAAATTGGGCACAAGGCAGAATGTGCAAGTTTCTTGTATCCATGAGCTGCACGGGCACAATGAGGCCTATTGTTTATGTGCCAGCTGTAATTACACCCCCTGACCTCAAAATCTGAAGGTTAGAAGAAACGACCATGAAAGGACAGTGGCTCGTATTTTGTCAGCTCTGCTACGCCACAAGACACCGCATAGCCCGTTTGAATGAACCTGACACATTGTGGCTTGCCACCACTTTGTAAATATGGCGCGGAGAGGGCTCCTGCAGACCACAGAGTTCATGCACCGCCAAACAAGTGCCAAACATGCCGCTATTCTCAGCACAACGCTGGCACCTTCAATATATCACTTTGCAATGTTGTGCAGGCTTCTATGGCAGCAAGGGAGTTGGGAGTTAAAGCAGCAAAATTTCAGCTGGTAAAACTATTTTTTTTATTTTTTATTTACCATCCGCCTGTTGCCGTATTCAGTGTTACCGACGTTTGAAAATGCTGTAGTTGCACCTAAAAGTTAGCATTTTCGGAAAAAGGTTGGAAATGTAAGATGGCTGCTACCAGTCACATGTTAAGCATGGAGATAAAGTTTTAGCGAAAAAGAAAAGATTAGCTAAAGCAAATCACAGTATACAATATGAGCAGGGCTGCTTAAAGCTGGAACAGTTGTCGGGGCTCGACTTTCTTCTCCCGGTCTCCCCCTCTCTGCTGATGAAATGGGCCTGCTGGTCAGGCAATAGGGCCCTGTGACGGTGAAGGGGTACCCAGGCCAATAATAAAGTTATTATGCCCGGCTAGGTGCCCCTGAGCCACATGGGGGAATTGTGATTGTCAGCTCTTCAACCCAATCACGGCATGTAACTGCATTTGTAATAAAGATGTACGTATATTTTTACTGTTCCAGGAGTGCCAACCAGCGGGGATGTGCAGGGCGTGAGGTTCAGGGGTGCCAACCAGCGGAGATGTGCAGGGCGTGAGGTTCAGGGGTGCCAACCAGCGGAGATTTTCGTGTCTGAGAGTATCATCACAGGGGTGATCCAACCAGCGGAGATGTGCGGGCGTGAGGTTCAGGGTGCCAACCAGCAGATGTGCAGGGCGTGAGGTTCAGGGGTGCTAACCAGCGGAGATGTGCAGGGTGTGAGGTTCAGGGGTGCCAACCAGCGGGGATGTGCAGGGCGTGAGGTTCAGGGGTGCCAACCAGCGGAGATGTGCAGGGCGTGAGGTTCAGGGGTGCTAACCAGCGGAGATGTGCAGGGTGTGAGGTTCAGGGGTGCTAACCAGCGGAGATGTGCAGGGTGTGAGGTTCAGGGGTGCCAACCAGCGGAGATGTGCAGGGCGTGAGGTTCACGGGTGCCAACCAGCGGAGATGTGCAGGGTGTGAGGTTCAGGGGTGCCAACCAACGGAGATGTGCAGGGTGTGAGGTTCAGGGGTGATTTTACGGTAAAATGTTCTCAGGGTGTGTTTGGGTAGAAGGGGGCCAGTGTTGCTGGTGACCCCGAAACATGTACTCAGGAATCCCCCCAGATTCCTGAGGACCACAGACCACCAGATAAAATCCTCCCTTGAAAGCAGTTTGCAGCTCACCGCCAAATCTCCCTGCTTCAGCACAGACCAGAATAGTAAGACCGGGCAGGGGAATGAATCACATTCATGGTACCCCAGTATATGCCCACAAACCCCAGAACCCACTGTGGGGTTCAGTACATCTCTCACCAAGTATAAGGTGGCAAGAGTTATATGTTTTTAAATTACAGTAATGTTCAGTAGGGGTAAAAAGCCATTTGCATGGGGGACAGAGTGGCTACTCCGCCCTCTAAGCTTCAAAGGCAATCCAGGATATGGAGGTGTCAAATCATTTGTTAGCTTGCTTGGTAGGGGAACAGAACTTCAATAAGCCATCCTGGCAAGATGTCACCCTGCCCAGACTGAGTGGCACCAGGTAAGAGGGCCAGGGTCTCATATGCTAAGCGGCAAAGGGGCAAAGTTTGCACGTGCCCAGAGCAGAATGAGAAGCCCCCTCTGCCAGGTTTGCAAAGTATTGGCCACTCCATGATAGGGGGACGGAAATATTCCCACGGAGAGAGAGGCTGCACTAGTTATGTATAGGAATGTTAACCCTATAAGAACAAGTGCAGCCCATCAGGAAGAGAGTCATCATGCTGTAAGAGATTCATAACATCGTAACAAAGACTCAGCTAAGCTTCAAGAGTTCATAAGAATTAAAGTTCCAAGATCCAGTACTACGGAAACAGAACGAAAGAAGCAGCTCTGCCGGAGTAAACAGCAGTGGCAAATTGCACTGCTGACCGAGGACTGTTTCAGGCTCTTTTTGCGAGCAACTCCCACTCCTGGGAAATTGCTCCTAGAGACTTTGTTTTGCAACATTTTGTTTTGGGAACAAGATATTTCGTTTGACCCCATTTCAGTAAGTGTATTTTCGTTGTAATTGTAAACTAAGCTGTGTGTGTCCATTCTGTAAACAAATCACAATTTATTTTATCTCTTGTTTTGCTCAATCAAAGGATCCGGGTATTTTGGTGTTAAAAGTTCTGGTCAACCGTGATAGGCCCCCTCTCAGCTCATCAACTCTGGTCGCAAATGCCGCTTCACACCACCCGGCTCTACAACCCCTTACCCCCCATCTGCTTAACAATAAGGCTGGCAGCCTGGAATCTAGAGAACATGCCAGCCTGAATATGAGGACGTGTTATTACTTCAATTTCCTGCCTTAAGGAGGAGTTTGTGGCAAGGGCAGAGCCTTCCAAGGTAAAATCAAATCCGGCTTGTAACCTTTGTGCAATACTTTTATCTCTCAGTGACTCACAAGCCAAAAATTTGATTGGCAGAATCTCAGGAAACTGGCTTATTGTGTTTCCATATTTATATGTACAGTGCTGCATACATGGTTCATGTCACATAACCAAAACATAATATTTATAATAATAGCCCAAAAATATAAAAACACTTGTGTATACACTGAGCAGGCGCCCATCAGAGCAATGCACCGAGCTGGCACCTATCAGAGCAGTGCACCAAGCTGGCACCCATCACAGCAATGCACTGAGCTGGTGGCCATCAGAGCAGTGCACAGAGTTGGCACCCATCAGAGCAATGCACCGAGCCTGCACTCATCAGAACAATGCACCAAGCTGGCACCAATCAGAGCAGTGCACCAAGCTGGCGCCTATCATAGAAATGAACGGAACTAGCACCCCTCAGAGCAATGCACCAAGCTGGCGCCCATCCGAGCAATTCACCAAGCTGGCGACCCTCAGTGCAATGCAGAGAACTGGCGCACATCAGAACAATGCACCGAGTTGGCACCAATCAGAGCAGTGCACCGAGCTGGCACCAATCAGAGCAGTACAGAGAACTGGCGCTCATCAGAGCAATGCACGAGCTGGCGCCCATCAGAACAATGCACCGAGCTGGTGCCCATCAGAGCAATGCACCGAGCTGGCGCCCATCAGAGTAATGCACCGAGCTGGCGCCCATCAGAGCAATGCACCAAGCTGGCACCCATCAGAGCAATGCACGAGCTGGCACCCATCAGAGCGATGCACCGAGCTGGCGCCCATCAGAGCGATGCACCGAGCTGGCGCCCATCAGAGCAATGCACCGAGCTGGCGCCCATCAGAGCAATGCACCGAGCTGGCGCCCATCAGAGCGATGCACCGAGCTGGCACCCATCAGAGCGATGCACCGAGCTGGCGCCCATTAGAGCAATGCACCGAGCTGGCGCCCATCAGAGCAATGCACCGAGCTGGCGCCCATCAGAGCACTGCAGAGAACTGATATTGGTCATGTAAAAAAAAAATTCCTTCACGCCGGCTGAATTCATGCATATCACATATTTCTGATGCCATCATTAGCTAAACAGATAAACATAATTACTTTACAAAAAAACTAGAGAGAAAAAAGCAATGTACCTGTAGATTCTCAGATTGACAATCACCAAAATAGTTCAAGAAAGTATAAAATGTACAAAGCATGTTTACCATGAAAACATTAAATGCTTATAAGAACTATTTAAAATAGTTATCAGTGCCTGATATTATTTCAGTGTAAAAGAAGCAAGTCACCTATATGCAACCCATGAAACATGTGACTGCTACGGCTTCACTTTGGTCCTGGGAGGAAGTGTCCATGTTAAAGGCAGATTTCCAATTACATCCATCATGTTAAAGCAACAATCCACACTGCTGCTCGCAACTGCTTATGTTTAAAACCGCTGGGAGCCGATCCATGCTGACCCACCAGTTCTCAAGCGATTAAACATTTCATCCAACTATTGCTCGGTGGACACAAAATTACATATAGAACGCCAACAGACTGCTACGTCATCAGTAACGCCATTGGTGACTGTCATTGGAGACCCCAATGACCATGTTTGTAGTTAATAATCGTTTTTTCAGAGTAACTACAAAAAAATGAAAAAAACTCTTGTCGCTCTGAAACTAGGGGGTTCCCAGACGTCAGGGGACCACAAGATCATCACCTTGGGACCCACCAGTTCAGGTAAGCGAGAAAGGGAAAAAAAAGTTAATTGGGGGGAGGGAGTTGCTGCTTTATCTTGCACTATATGATGTGCTATTCCCACATCTTCTCCTTTGTGCGGAGAGTGGCCAGTTCAGCTACAATGCAAGTACTTGTACCTATAGCACACACAAGAAGGAGCAAGTGCTTCACTCAGCATATTTACCAAAGCACAAAGTTAACAAGCATTCCTTCTCCTCTCCCACGTCCAGCTAATCAGGAGAAAAATGCAATTTGTTATGTTGCAGAGCCATTACCTTGGAAACACACCAGCACAGAAAGGACACTAAACACGGGGAACAGGTTTCCTCGTTTTAGAACTTTGCCCACCATTTACTTTAAAAGAATAAGTCAGCAACATTGTACCAGATGCAAAAATCATTTATCCAAATAAACACAATAAATGACTTATTTTCTCAGAATCCGCGGAGAGAAAACAGCTCAGATTCCGGTGCCGGCAGCACTAACTAATCCCACAGCCACCAGTAAAATCACTTACAGGAACAGTTCCCCCTCCGTGGAATATCTTTTTAATTACAATGACGGAAACTGAGAGCGGCCCAGGAACTGAACCGCACTATTCCTAGCCGCGGGGACCCCAGTTCCTAGGATATTTCATTTTTTTCCGTTACATTAAAAGTAAAATTAAGAGTCGTTTGGTTTAATGTCTTTTTTCTTTTTTTACAAAACTCTGACCCCTAAAAGTATGGCTTGTAAATATGATGAGCTTAGGAGGGTTCTGATTTCCTCCTGTTTCCTCACTTATGCCTGATGTTAGTGCATGATCAGCAAGAGTTTGCGGCCCTCTCTTCCCTCCCCTTATCTTTATCGGCTCTTTGATAAGGACAGTGTGGAAAAGGAGCAAAGAAAACACTTGACTGATAAAACACTCCATTTAGAAGTAATTCGTTTCCAGAGAAACAAAAGAAGTCAACATCTTTGCTTTTAGCACGGTTAGGTTAGTTTAATCAATTAGATTATTAAAATGACCACCAACTGTTTTATGGCCAGCTACATCTACATTGAATTGCACCTGTAAAGTAGTCTATTTCTAGGACACCATTAAAAGGCATCAAAGCACCCCTCTCCCTGCTTTGTTACAACATGGAAGAAAGACCCAACATGGCTACCCACCCTTCATTGCTTAGGACACCATTGTAATTTGCCAGGGAACAGTTGTATGTGAGCTATGAGGAACTCCACTGTTAGGCCTTAAGAAGCCAGCATGCTGTGATATGAACTGGCTGTGTGCAGTTGCTTTAATTCTCAGGGCCAGCTCGATGGCGGTGCCGTTGGCCCCTGTGCACTGAGCCCCGCGCTTACAGAGGCCCCGCGTTTACAGAGGCCCCGCGCTTACAGAGGCCCCGCGCTTACAGAGGCCCCGCGCTTACAGAGGCCCCGCGCTTACAGAGGCCCCGCGCTTACAGAGGCCTCGCGCTTACAGAGGCCCCGCGTTTACAGAGGCCCCGCGCTTACAGAGGCCCCGCGCTTACAGAGGCCCCGCGATTAAAGAGGCCTCGCGCTACCCGACAGATGGCCCGCGTTTACGAGGCGCCGCGCTTACAGAGGCCCCCCGGTTTTTTACAGATGGCCGAGCGCTTACAGAGGCCCCAGCGCTTACAGAGGCCCCGCGCTTACAGAGCGCGCCTCGCGCTTACAGAGGCCCGCGTTTACAGAGGCCCCGCCAAGAGTACAGAGGCCCGCGACTCCGAGGCGCCAAGGAGCGCTTAAGAGGCCCCGCGTTTTACAGAGGCCCCGCGTTTACAGGGGCCCGCGTTTACAGAGGCCCGCGCTTACAGAGGCCCCGCGCTTACACGGCCCGCGCTTACAGAGGCCCCGCACGCTTACAGAGGCCCCGCGCTTTACAGAGGCCCCGCGCTCTCCCCCACAAACTATTAAACTGATTGCCGGGGAAGAGCGCGGGGCTTTTGATACCTTCTCCTTCGCCATCTCTTCCTACAGGGTCCATCATCATGGCACCGCGATGTCAAATGGTTGTTCACGTTGCATGATAACAGCACGCGATGTCATGTCGCGACGCCAGTAGTGTCACGTTGGTATGACACGGGACGCGCAAAGAAGATGTCATGGCAACGCGGAGGGCCATTGACATCAGCGGAGCCGTGTGAGGGCGGGACCTGCGTGAGAAGATGCCGCCGGAGGAGGTAAGAAACCCAGGCCCCACACACGTCCCGGCCACCGAGCCCCGAAAACACCCCCCCAGCCGGGCCCTGAATGTGATGGCAAAAGGGTGTGGAGAAGGACTACTTTCAATATGCAAAGTCAGCCTCCACTTATTTTTTACAAAACATGGGATCTGTTTAAAATGGTTCCATTTTCCCTTCTAAATCACAAATATTCAGAAACTGCACAAAAAGCTAAAGAATTTGCCTCTTGTCCAAAAGGAAATAAAATGAAAGTTACGGCTACTTTTTTGTTTTAATTGTTTTCATTTTAATTTGTTTTAATCCCTGGGGATACTAGTAGAATTTGGTTACCATGACACTACATAGCACATAGGTTTGTAACAGTGTAACCACTGCAGGTATTCAACAACACCTCTTTGCCGATCAACACGTTTTTAAAAAACAAAATTAAGAGTAAAACTGTTTCCTTAGAAAATACATTTAAAGCGAAATAGCATTTTTTTTTTTATTCTTCGAAAAATAGGATTTTTGTTTCTTTTTATTAGGGACCGGACGTGCAAATGATATGCCAGTCACGTGTTTCCTTCAACCCTGGCAGACAGAAGCAGGGGAAGAGGAGATGGGTAGGAGGTAACGGTGGTATGGAGGGGCAGTGAATGAAAAGCTGGTAACACGTATATAGTACTTGTATCATTGATTCTATTATTCTATGATTAAATGTGCCTTGTACAAGGGACTTATGAGAAAACTCACCACTTCCTTCTCTGTAATGACCGAGAACTTATGACCAGATACAACTGGAACTGGTATCAGTTAAGAAATGTGGTAATTTAATAAAAATAAAAGTTCTGTTATTCTTTATAACATTTTCTTGTTCTTCTGAAGATGGATAATGTTGGAAATGATTTAAACCCTACTGTAGTTCAATAACGTTGCTCCCCTCAGGTTTACCATAAACTCTTCAAATCCCATTGCAACACAGTTTAGGAATGTAATTATAGGGCATTTTTTGTTAGCCCTCTGGACATGCAGCCAGACCATATTTTACAGATAAACGCTCCGATTCACCACACAGCTGTGCTCTAACTCAGGGGGTGTGCCACTGGGGGCGCGGCACTACAGAGGTCCCGCGCTCTAACCCCAGAACAGGTAAATAAAATGCCGGGGGAGCACGCGAGGCACTGTATGTCTCTTACCTGCTCCTCCAGCGGTTTCTGGCACCGCCATGACAACGCAATGATAACGCGGCAGTCGAAGCGTTGTGGCAAACGCGATGTCACAGACGTGGTGACGACGCCTATGCCGGGGGGGGGGGGGTGGGGGGAGGAAGTGAGCTATTGGGAAGAAGAGGCAGGGGGGCAAAAAAAAAGTTTGCGCACCCCTGCTCCTTAACTATTTCCAAAACAGCCCGGATTAGAAAAAAATGCGGAAACAAGGGGAAAGGCTGGGAAGAATACCTGAAAGTAATATATATTACACACCGCCTGGATCATGGCTACTGTCCCGCTCCTACCAACCATTAGGCCAAGCACTGACATCTACCGCACTTATTCCCTCACCTGCGCTGTCTCTGTAAGTCTCCCAAACATACCACTTAGATTGTAGCTCTCCGGGGCAGTAGAGATATCCTTTTCTATTGCCGGATTTTGCATTATTTCATTTAGTGTATTATAATTTCCTGTATTGTGCGGTCTCTTTTGCTAAGCGCCGAGTACAGCTGTGGGCGCAATTTAAATAAAGATCTACATACATACCTAAAAATAAAATACCAACACTTTGAAGCACGTTATAAATCTTCTAGGTGAGCTTTTAGACGCCCCCCCCCCCCCACCCCCCCACCCCCCCACCCACCCAAAAATGCACTTAGCTTCCTCAGTAACTGGAATGGTATTAGCAGGGGCAGACACTGCAAGATCCTTCAGGGATAGAAGTGTCTTGTGGGCTGCACGTGGATTAGCTCACACACACGTGCAGTAGATAAGCGCAATACATGTGTACTGGGTAACATTTGGTATTCCTAAAATCTGTTCTGTTCCCTCATGGAGGCGTACAAAAAAAACCGTGGAGCGGGAAATCTGTCCATTTTCTCCATTTTAAATATGCCAATTCCATTTGTGTTACGATTTGAACCTTCATTTTTTTCCCGTTACAGAAGAGAAAAAGAAACATTAAAATAATTGTGTCTCCCCAGTTTGTTTCCTCCAAACACCCGCTCCGAATCCATGTTCTCAAAATAGTGGGACTTGCCTTGTTACCAAACTTATAAACAAGTTGAAACTCGATTACCTGTGAGACCATAGTTCAGTGTTATTAAGATTTTGGGTCTAGACAGGCGTGCTCAATTCCCGTCCTCAAGCCCCACCCCATACCCCCCTTAAACAGGTCAGGGTTTCAGGATATCCCTTATTCAGCACAGGTGGCTCAATCAGTCCCTGATGTGCCCAGTGGCTCACCAGTCCCTGCTTCAGCACAGGGTTCAGAGACCTAAATCTTCGATTCTGGCTGGCTTTGACAATTCCCCGCAACCTCCTCGACCCTAATTTACCACCTAGTCCGATTGAAGTCTCTGATTGAGCAACTGTGCTGAAGCTGGGAGGGATATCTCGAAAACCTGACTGTTTGGGGGGGCGGGAGAGGGGGTTGAGGGCTGGAGTTCGACCCCCATCTGTGTTCTTACGCATTACCTGATCAGTTGTGTCGTACACGGCCATAAACTTTTAGACCCTCTTCTTCATTTTAAGTGTTAGAAAATAAAATAAAAAAATGAATGATTTTAGGACCAGAGGAAACCACAGTCTGTTGTAACAGAATTCACTCTGGTTAGTCGGTCGTTTCACTGCTTTAATTAAGCACTGTGTGAAAGACCAAGGTCTTCAGCCGATAGACAAGCTGGGATTCTGCCCAGCACACCAAAATAACAAAGAGACCATTCATTGCAAGGACACATGTCCGCTTTTTCCATCCTATAAAGGGAACACTTGGATTAGTAGATTATAACCCACGTGGGAATAGATGCAGCCGTAACATTTAATGTAACTCTACTGACTAGAACAGGGTGTGAATCAGAGATAAAAAGGTCTGAAATACAACCGCGGAGGACGTTATCTTGGTTAAAAACAGAACACTTCTTCCAGTAAAAAATTATCAATGCGCGTACACTCTTGGGTTTACTTTAAACTCCATAGATTACAAATTACAACGGCTTGACGTTGCTAATGTAAACAAGTGCACTCGTGACGGTGCAATCTGAACTCTTCTTAACAGTTTTTCTGTGTTTACTGTTTTCCAGAAAAATGATAACAAGCAATACATGCACCATTATTACGTAGTATTCGAAGCCAATTACTTTTCTTCTCTTGTTTCCATTCTCCTCTTCATCAAACGAGGGGCAGCAAATTGTGAGAGTGAGAACTGAATGGAAGGCCACACGATGATAAGTGGTCAATTGCACGGTGATTGAGCAATAACTGCAATTGACGTGGATTATATAGAATCAGCCCATAAGACGTTCTAAAACACACTGAGCAATTTGTGAAATCTCACCTGCAAATAGATGGAAATGGCTCCATTGAGCGGTCAGGTGACCTATGTAAGAGCCACAAGACAAGGACAAGTTTATATGGAGCATTTTGGACCTTTACCAACATGTTTAAGCATGTTTCAGTCTACTGGTCCAAAAAAGTATTTTGCCCTCGGTGTCACATGCTTTCAAGCCAATACAGTTGGGGTGGTACAGTAGAAGAGAGATGGCGAAGAGCACAACCGGGAAACGTCCAAAAAAAGTTTGGAGGAGGAAGGCAAAGTGCGTTATCCCTAACAATTTTAATGGTCTATGAGGGAAAAATTGCGCAACGGCATTACCCTATCCACATGTTTCGTGCTCCAAGAGCACTTTTATCAAGGCATACACGTCCCAATCATCCACAACATATTTAAAGAAGTACAATACATTGGCTTACCAATCATGAACCAATATCTGGGTGATAACTAGCATTTGGGTTCCTGGATTTATTGAGTGCCGCGATTGCTGGTTTACCAACCAGGATACACACCCAGTACCCCACCCTTATCAAGATATACCTTGTATATATTCAAATCATTATCCTGTATTCACAGTCTTTTAGCACCACCGCATTATACATTTGCATTACAGTTTGAGTGGCATTAATGGTGTTTTTTGGTGCTGAAACCTTCCAAAAAATAAATCAAAACGAAATTACCAAACAATGTCAGCATTTGTACATTTTTTAAATCTTTGAAAGATTAGACTAGGTAAAACATTCAACAAAATAGTCTTTCAATAGCTCTCTGGTCTTCCTGAGGACACCCTCACACACAGAGAACGGAGGGTCAGAGGGACCAACAATAGCACTTTTTAGCTTTCTAAGTCTCTTGCACGTGACAGCCCGAGAGATCAGTAACTAAATATATGGCAGCCGTGCAGGTCTTCGGGCACACAAAGCTGGAAACGAGGCCAGTTACTACACCTACATTGATATCAGATCGGCTTTCCTAAGACAGAACAGCATTTATCCTTTGTTGTAGGAGGGAAACCCAAAACCCTTCATCCCAACCCTCCCCTCTCTCAGTGACAGGAGAAAGGACACACCTGACCTATGTATTATAATGCAGCTTGTGACAAAAAACACAGTTCAGTGGAATTACCACCGAAGACATGCAACATGCACACAGACAGAAGAAATATATTGGGGAGACACAAAATCGTTGAAAGTTAGCCCTAGAGGAAAATAAATATTTTAAGAATTTGTTTGAACAAGAAATGTGAATAAAAACCTTGTCGGATAAAAAAAAAGAACACACAACACAATATTAGTAATAAAGTCATCTTTAAAAAGGCATTTTCAAATTAGCTCCTTAATGCTTGATTTTAATTTGTGGTGGTTTCCACTGGGAAATTTTCCGAAAAATAAGAAAGGCAACCAAAATAAAGCGTACTGTACATATTACTTGTGTGGGTATGGTGGTATCAATATTAAGTGTAAGCAGTAAGCATACTGTACCAAATAGAACAACACCCGCCATCATGACTAGCTTAAACACGCTAACTGCCAGGTTAAAGCAGGCCAACCATGAGTTGATTATCACAACAGAAGTCTGTACGGTTCGTAGTATATCCCTGGCTGTCCCACACAATCCTTCACATCTAAAAATGTTAACTCCAGGACACTTGGCAACAATAATACAGAGCCCACAGGAGAGCACTCACCCACTATATATGAAAAGGTATACCTGCGGAACCATGTGATGATTGGGAGGAGTGAGTAATAAAATAAAAATCTTTATTTGAGTCGTAACTCAGAATGATAAAATAATAGGGGGGAACGCTGTGGAATCAAGGTGAAAATACTATTATGAGCCAGTATACAGAGAATTTTAAAATGGAGTGAATGAATACTAGATAGTGGTCGTTATACGTCTGAACTCCCTAAGAACAGTGCTTGTAGTGTACACAGCTGCCGAGATAGCTAGAGTAATACTGATGTCCCCACCGCAGATATCTAGTTGATTGATATAGTAAGTCCCTCAATATGGGGTGGACGATACGCTCTATGGTAAGTCAGTAACAGTGGACAACCTGCGTATGCCAAGTGTCACAAGGATCACCATAAATCTTAGGAGTATCGTAGCTGCTATAACAGTGCACAAGTAGTGCCTGTTACCATGGATCCAGTTAGGTATAGATCATCGAGCGTGTCAATGCTCATGCACGCAAGTATAGGAAACAGGTATTCAGTAGCTTACTATAACCAGGGCACAAGTCAGTGCCTGCGTTACAGTGACAACCTCCCACAAATATGGATCATGTAGAATTTCGTTCGTCCATTAACAGCAAACATACCTCTTAGGAGGGGGTCTGGGCACCTCAGGCTTACCACAGTGGTGCTCAAATATATCAGCCAGGGGTACGTTTGCCGTTTTAAAAACCTTTATACTGGAATAAATAAAATAGCGCACAGACCATGTGAAGAGCTACTGGGATGGAAAAGTGCTCGATCCGCCGAGCACATGTCCCGCCCCTATGACCGGTCTGACGTGACGTCATCAATCGCGATTCGTGTATAGTTTTAAATACCTGGCTATGGTTTGCCTCCCATTAACATTGCGGGCTTTGCCACATTTGATACCTGACAACACAAAGACCTCCTAGCCAAACTAGGGTTACTTTACAGGAAATTAAAATCTCCCTAATTGGTCCCTTGGCCATGGTTGGTCGCCTTGCAGCTCTCGCGTGCTGCATCGCTCGCCTTACCCAGGAGCTTTTTGCTGGCTTCTTACAGAGGAGGACAGCAAGCGCTGGGAGGCGGGTGATCATGGGGGTTGTGTCAATTGGTACCCGCTGTCAGTACTGTGTGTGTATGGGAACTTGGTTGTGGGTGTACGGTGTGTGGCTGTGTGTGTGTGTGTGTGGTGGTGTGTGGGGGTTGTCCGTGTGGTGTGTTGTTGTGTGTGTGTGTGTGTGTGTGTGTGTTGGGTCGTTTGTGACGTGTGTGGGTTGTGTGTCGTGGTGTGTGTCGTGTATTATATAATATTTTAAATATAATTGATTATTTAAAAAAGGGAAATGTGTGAGAATTAAAGTATTTTATTAAAATCCCCTGGCAACTTTGATAAATATAGTTAACGCACGACGGAACTAGCACGCACCCACACACACACACACACACAACGATAAACCATTTAAACACACCACAATGCACAAACACATGCACACCCCATAGCTAAAACTTGACACACACAAAAATCCCAGAGGTTCGCACCACCACACACACAAACCACATGCATAACCAAACAAACACAACTTATGACACAAAACACATTCACCACTACAACCACACACACAAGGCACCTCACACATACACACACACACACACCCCCACACACACCACATGCGTAAAACCCAAACCACCAAAAACATAATCAAACACAGGCACCAAAAATCCACACACCGAATTTTCTACATCTAACCAACAACACACCCAAACTATGCAATCACACAAAACAAATGAAACACACAACCCCTGAACACTCACTCCAACATGAAAACTAAAATATTACAATACAACAAACACAACACAAACACACAAAAAAAAAAGTTGTCAAACACCACAACACCATTGCATACTACAAAGACATACACACACATGCCTACACCAAACGGCACAACACATCACACACAAACGGCACAAACACACACACAAACCACACACCAACCACACAAACAAACACACAACAACACGCATACACACATGGAATAAATACAACTACAAACTGACTCACACACACACCCATCCCCCCACACACACACACACACACACCACACGCCAATAATACACACCACACAAACCACACCCCACACACACACATGCATAAAAACCACACACAAACCAACTACGAGACAGGATCGGGGCAGAAGGGGCACAGACCGTTTCAGGGGGCGGTTGTTCCGGGGGGGTGAACGCGTCATGGCGGGCGGAGGGCCATGTGGGGGCGGGGGGGGGGACGACACAAGGAGCTGGTTCGCCAATCATTGGGAGACAACCGCCTCACGTGACCCCGGCTGTCTCGCCGGCCAGCTGGAGCGGCATTGTAAATTTCCCCCAAGACTGCGCTTCCGCAAGCGCGCGGAGCGAAGGGAGCCCCTACTAAAGAAGCTTCTATTGCGGGCTTGTAGGGGCTCACGTCCCCCCGCGCAGCCGCACGAGCGCGCCCTCAGCGCGCTCCGCCACCAAGAAGGTAACTATGCTGCCGGGGGGGCCTTAAGTCTCCTGGTCAGAAAAGTGAACGCACGCAGATGCTAAGGCCATATTAGTGCTATGGAGACACTTGTATATGGCTGCGTCTCCTCAAACCCACTCTTATGAAAAACGTTGACATCCCCTCTACACTTGCAATTTGTGTTTTTTCTCCAACAATACAACACACCATCCCTGCGAAATGGCTCAAAGAACCTAGACTTTGGCCATCATAGAGTATAGGGCAACCGCTTCACCTTCCTGTCTCACCCTCAAATACTTTCTGGGAAAGCTACCAGCTACCTGAACAGCTCCCACAATACAACAACTGCAGCACACTATCACCTGAGCTCAGACTCCAAAGATATTCATGGTCACAAGGCTCACAAGTATATGGACGTTCCTCCTTATCCTTACGTTGCACAACCTTAAAAACGGATACAACCTATAACAGAGACTCTCTAATAACACCACCCCAGTTTAGTTCTTTCAAATCTACCAGGGCCCTGTTCCTCACATTTAAACAATGGGTCGTAACTGGGTTCTCATACGCTCTTTATATATTTGTTTAACTGTGCAACGCTAATGTCTTGTTATCTGATACCTTGTTCATTTACGTAACTGGTATTGGACCCATGTATCATGTGTTACTCTGGGTGCCCAGGACAGTACTTGAAAACGAGAGGTAAATCTCAATTGTCTTTAATCCTGGTAAATCATATGATAAATAAATAAAAAAAAATAACCTGTACCCCATAGGCTTCACGCTAGGAATTCATGTGGTAATCGAACCTAAAACAGATAATATACAATAACAGATCATGGGAAAGTGCTTTACGACCATACATAACCATTAAGGAAGAGGCAAAGAGTCCCTTGCCGAGGAGTTTACCAATCTAATTGGTAGGTAGGGAGAAAGACAGAGGAATAGTAGGAGGGAGTTCATGGTTTAGTGAGTCTGGCGCAGGGGCCAAGATTATTGTATCAGGTCGTAACCGATGTTCAGTGCCCCCTCACTTAGTATGATTCTTGAAGAAAGTGGTTAAGGGGTATAAAGGTTGGATAGAGAGG
>WSYH01006260.1:0-39250 GCA_036426205.1 Ascaphus truei
AAAAAAATGATCAAAAACACAGTGTAATAAACCCAGAAAAAATAAAACTAAAAAATCGATGCCCTAAGAGAAACCTTGCTCACTGAGGGAAAGAGTAGTTTCCCGCAGTGCAGCAGTACAGACCGGCCGGTCACAAAGGATGTTAATGACTAATAGACATCATAAATCAAAAAAATGCAAAACTGAGAGAATATACACAGAAAAAAATATATACATATAGATATATAGCAGTGAGAGTGTCAGATACACAGGGGTAAGCCTAATACAATTGTATAATGCTATAACAGGGAATATATGAAAAATAGTTCATTTAGTGACCCAAATACACAAATATAAACAGATGGGAAAAACAAAGGGAGAGATGAATAAACAGAAATACTCAGCTCCTTGAGAATGAAACACTTCAATCATCAATCAGCACAGCACAGTCCACAAATAAAGTCCAAGATATTGGACAGTGTTGATAGTCCCAAATAAGACTGAAGGCAGGCAGGGTCAGCAACAGCAAAAATTAAAATTAGCCCACTAACGCGTTTCGCCCACAAAGGCTTCCTCACGAGTGGTACTAAGGCTATGTGACAGGAGCATTTAAATAGCTAGCAGATAATCAAGAGATTCGCGCCAAAAAAACATATTTAACAAGTGTTTTAAATTCCCTCTGTGATTTGTGCTGAACATGGAGTCTCTGTAAGTTCCACAGCCATGTGTAATCTCGCGAGATTTGAATATTAGACACTGCACATGTGCATTGGCAGATTAACGATCACGTCCGCCATCTTGGTTGTGGTTTTTGCCTATTTTGCCCTTACTGACGTCACACTCTCATTGGGATCGTATGAGAAATTTCCCACACCTCTCGCACATGTGCAGTAAACCATATATAGTCCCGCGAGATTTGAGTATTAAACATCACACATGAGCATTGGCAGGTTAGCTGTCGCGTCCGCCATTTTGGTTGTGGTTTTTTTCCCGATTTTGCCCTTCGTGGCGTCACACTCTTATTATAATCGCATGAGAAGTTTCCCATACTTCTCGCACATGCGCAGTAGAAATTGCAGGTTGCGGTCGCCATCTTTGAATAGGCAGATTGCCCTCAAATCAGTTCTGATCATAATCGATCAGTTTTAACAAAGAAAGTTCCTTGCGCATGGGCAAATAATAGTAGAGATGCCTAAAGACATATAATAATTCACAGCAGTCCATGGATTCTATTTGTAGAAATAAAAATAGTATCCTTAATCACATTTTTGGTCCATTAAGTCCCATCATGGAAATCACCCAATGGGATGGTTTTAGGTGCATATACATGGCGAATTTCATCCTGGAAAATATCTCCATATATATATATATACCACTATTTTCATTAATACACTTTGTGAAGTTTTCTACAATTGAGTGCTGTCTCTTGTTTTACCAGACCTCGGAATGGTAACTTATGTCTATATTATCCATATGGGACAAGCACCTACAGCCTATCAGCTCCTATGTAGTGCCAACTGTTCTATTTGACTATATATATCTATTTGTACACTGTGTTTATTGAGGGCCCCCCCCCCCCCCCCCCTGTTTGGTTTTATATATTTTTAACATGTTATAAGTGAAGACATTAAAATGTGTTTATTTCTCTAGTGGATATTCTGAGTGCTCGTTTCTGAGAATATTTCTTGTCTTGTTTGTGCTATATCTACTTTTGTCTCTGAGCACCGACCATTCTCTATTACATACAGTATATTATATGGCCTTATGAATTCTCTATATTAGAGGTGTGTATGCGGACTCTATCTGTATGTGTATGTATATATGTGTGTGTGTGTGGTAGATGGGGGAGGATGTCTGCACTGCTGCCTGGTCGGTTGTGATTGCCCAGTTGGTGAATTGACCCGGAGGCCCAAGTGTACCGACTGCGAGGCGCAATTCCTGAAACCCAGACTGCTGCAGCCTACGGAACCGACAGAAGAAGAGGAGCCTGACCTCTCCACTAAAGTGAGTAACACTGCTAATCAGTCTGTCTTAATTCCAGAGGCTTCAGGGGGCCCGTGTGTCCAAAACGATGTTCCAGACACTGTTGCAGAAACAGATTCTTTTTTCCCTGGGAATGAAATAGACTGCAAGGGGTTACACCCTAATGTGTATGTGGCCCGGCAATTGCCAGGAATTGATACACTCGCGCTAATGTGCCCCTACCTCCAGGAAGCCTGTGACAGGGGAGATGACTTATTACAGTTCCCGCTAGGCTTCAAGACAGCCGAGGTGGAAGGAGAAGCGTGTATACAATGTTTAATTATCACCTGAGACTGTTCTAGAGGCGAACTGGTGTGGGAGCCCGAATGTGCCTGCTGCGGGGCATATTTCCTGAAGCCTATAATGTCCCAGCCTGCAGAATCCACAGAGAAAACTGATGTGACTGATCTCTCTACCCAGGAGATCGATGCCGCTGCTAGTCAAACTACCTCAGCTATGGAGGTTGCCGAGGGCCCACGTGCCCAAGTGTACATTCTAGACTCGGTTCCAGAGCCGGAACCACCGATGTTGGAGCTACCAAAGGCAGAGTCACAGATGTCAGAACCCCAGATGTCGGTTCCGGACCCGGTTCCCGAGCAGGAACCTCAGATGCCAGAACCGCTGGGTGGGGTGACTGCCCAGGAAAAGTGGGAGCCCTTCCGCTAGTGGCCCCAGAGCAAGACTGTTTGCTGCTGATAGCCAATGGCGAATACAAGGTACCAGGATGCTGTCCCCCTGTGGAAGTGTCTCTTCTCTCTCCTATCACTGACACTGATCCACCATCAGTGGAGATGCGCCAACCGGCGAACCTCTCCTTCAAAGACCAAGAGCCAACTATCTCGGTGGATACAGACCCTGCTGTGGGCCCGTGGGCCCTAGATGAGGTGTATCCAGACGCTGCCGCATGCTATGCGATAGGCCTGTGAGTCCGAGATGAGACTGCTCATGACCTGAGTGTGAGCCCGTGCACTCCAACCCAAATGGTCCCAGGACTTGGATCCAACACTCCCGAGTTTCCAGAAAGTGAGTGGACTGCCCCAGAAGTGCCGGAGACAGGTTCCAAGAGAGCTGAGGTGGGAACTGACAGCGTCCCCGAGGACCTGTTGGCCACCGTGAATCACCGCAGTGGTAAGGTATCAACCCTTTACCCCCTGCAAGATGTGCTAAAAACATTGAGTACAGAGACTTTGTTAATCGCTCGCTTCCCAGTGGAAGCCTCTCAAGTGCTTATGGGTAAAGACTGTGTTGTGAATGCCCCATTGAAATTGGCCTCCCCTAAGCGCAGAATGGTGCGATCTATCTGCCATGTTGTGGCCCTAGGCAAGAGGCAAAACCTCCCGGTCTCTCGGGACAAGGATACGGGTGACCAGGCAAGGGTCAATATCAAGGGCCCCTTGCTACTTCCTCCACCCGGGGGAGGAAGTGATTCTAAACCAGAGACTACGATTCCAGTACCAGTGACTGACCAGGCAGGGATTCATAGCAATCAGAGTGAGATACCCTCACCCAATAAGTTAGGGGCACTCCACTATGGGACTCAGCTGGCCTCGGGAATCACTGTGGGGTATCTTCTATGCACCATGATTGTCATTTTGATGTATGCCACTGGTGATAAAGTCTGCACATTAAGATGTATATATATTGCAATGCACTTTGCTTGTGTAGTCTTGTACTGTGTGATGCTGTTCCCCAAACGGGGTCGTTGGGTTTTTAACCAAGGGGAGTGTATAGCCCTGATTCCCTTACCAGCGCAGGTCCCCAGCTATGGGACGCTTCCCCGCGCTGCCCCTGGCGTAAATGCAGGTGCCGCGGTGGGTGGTGCGGCGAGATAGCCAGCAGCAGGAGGCGCATGGAGACTCCGGTAGCTCACCACTGGTTGGCGCCGCCATCTGGGTGGGCGCCGCCATGTTGGACTTGACCGCGCGATCGCTTGTGCATGTGCGGACGAGTGCGGCGGCCATCTTGGGTGTGGCGAAATGGCCGCGCATGCGCAGCAGAGCGCTGGGAGTTGCGGTGGCCATCTTAGAGGTGGCAGATAAAGCACAGGAGAATGTACAGAGGCAGGAAGGCCCTCTGGAGGTTGCGCATGCACAGCGAAGTGGTGCGGCGGCCATTAGGATAGCGCAGCCAGAGATAGGAAAAGGTGGGCGGCCATTACAGAGGTGCCCATGGGGTCTCCATAGGCAGAAGCCTCCATGGGAACTACACTTCCCAGGAGGCATAGCAGCAGGGAGTCAGATATTTTAGCTTAGCCAATAGGGCTGAGGAATCCTCCTGTTAAAGGGAGGATCTAGTTAGGGAAATTAGCAGGTTTGCAGGAAGGAAATCACTCAGGGTGGGGAAGCAGACAGGGGAGGAGGTAGGTGTGCAGGGCAGGGACCCATGCTCTAGGCCAGAGTACCCTCCCCAGGCCCCAGATTGCCCTGAATCACCAGTGAGTTACTGCAGCTAGGAACAGACCCCAGATAGGGAGGCTGCCACTTTAGCTCAGCAGGATAGCTAGTTGCAACAGTGTTGTTTGCAGTTCAGCCAGAGTAGTTGGCTTTGGATGTGTCAGGGAAAGGCCCCTAGAAAGAGGGGGGGTTTGCTTTCTGAGTTACACATTGTTATGTGATATCACCAGTGCCAGTTGCACATTGGTGAACTGCCAGAGTCTGGGATCAGAAAGAATCTAAAGTAGAGATCTTCTGCATGCAGGGACTAGGGTAGAGGTATACCCCCAGGGCCCAGTTACTCCCCTGAGACACTGTAGAGGAATATTGTATGTTATAGGGACTGCCTTAAGACAGGGACGCCTTCACCATACTCAGAGAGAGAGAGATGCTGCAGGACAATACCTGAATGTCATTACAGCGTGTAGCTGGAAGAGTATCTGACTCCATAGCAGAGACTGTTCTTAAAGGATCATCCAGCTGGGGATCCCTCCCCTGGGGAGTCAGATGGTGGACTTATCTCTGCCAGGAGCAGCACGTTGCGACAGGGGGTCACTGTGCGGAGTTGCTGATTGCCAAGGATTATCCTAATCAGGATCATGATTAGGGAGGTAGTATATTAAGTGCACCACCGGGCCCCAACAAAGGAAGCGCTATCCCTCACACTCACAATCACCTTATTGTTGTGGACACTCAAAGGATAAGTGCCCAAGCACATTATTATCAAAGGGACTGAGGGTGATGTGATGATGGACATGTGGGCTGAGGGGATGGTATGCATTCAGGGTAATGCAATGTTATTCATATGATGTAATGATGTAATGATGTATTGATGTTATGCAAAGAGTTTCATTGAAGTTACCATTCATGCTCAGTAAATACTGTTTATTCACATTGTGTGTAGTTACTGTATGGTTGTTCTGGTGAGGGCACACTCCCACCATGTTGGGATCCCTCATCAGTGGAGGCGCTGCACCGAGTGTAAGTATATACCCCATGTTCCCCGTGGCGGAAGCTCAGCCCTCCAGGTTGCCAAACAGGTACAGCACCACACCGATGATAAGTAGTCAGATACACCTACCCACCCCAATCTCACTTAGGGTGGGGGAAAGAGGGCTACATATATTTATATATATTATATTATAATATAATATAAAAAACAAATAGACGATACCGTTCTTTGGCTAACGAAATGTTTTTATTTGTGCGAGCTTTCGAGATACATTGATCTCTTCTTCCGGCGATGTTACAATGAATGAAGCAAGCAAAGGGTATACTTAAAAACAGTGACAAACAAACATTACCCTCTTTGGGACCGAGAGGCCCCGAACAGACCTTCGGGTCAGGGAAAAAGAGGGGCAGAGGAGTTAGGGCAGGCAGAATTGTCCAGAGGAAGAAGGAAAACAGAAGAAGACTAGCCATACCATCTGAGACTAGTAGTATATTTAACCTCTCAACTACTGTATTAACAGACTATGACAAGTCTTTATTAGAGAGGGGTCTTTCTTTTGCTCCTAATACGGGCCCAAATTTATTTCAGTTGTTCATTGATCTGAATAATTTTATTAGAAAAATTACTTTAAATAGATATTTCAATATCCAGGACAATAATATTAAATCCACTAATCCTGTTGTTACTTTCAATTCACAGGAAACAGTCTGCATTGATGCACTTACTTCACTGCTGAGAGAGTCGGACTCAATACCGGGATCACAAGCCTCAATTGACGAATTTGAACTGTCCATTCATCCAACCGGGTCTTACTGAAGACGACCCCCGGAAGACTTGGTGAAACTCTGCCTAAATGAGTTTGGGAATTTGAAATGGACAATTGTTTGCTATATCGGGTGATCATCCTATCATACCCATCCCGATCGGCTCAGTTTGTTTTTTGCGGTACGTTTGAGAACCAGTCCTCAGCGCCCTTCACGATGGACCATCTGTCACCTGGCATTGACAATACGTTTGGAGCTACTACAGGAAGGTCTATTGCCGGAGAATGAGGGAGTTCTGTGGAGCAACATTGCCGGAGGTGTAATCTGCTGTTTACAAACGGAAGACCGCCCCGCGCCAGGCTGCTCCTATGGCACCCCGTGAAAAAGCTCTGTCCCCATGGATTTGGTGTGTCCTGGATTTTCCTCTGTATCTATCCCGACCGTCGGGGAGTTTAGTAATGTGCTTGGCATCACTGACCACTACACTAGGTACGGCCCAGCGTTCCCCTAACGAAAGACCAGAGCCGAACGTGGCCCGAGTACTATGGGAGAAAATAATTCATTCATATATGGACTACCAAATCTCTTCACGTTCATCGATCAGTGCAGGGATTTGAGAGTACCCTGGATACGGGATTTGGCCACTCTACTGAACATTGCCAAAAAAAAGCGCGTACTACCCCGTCCACCCCCGAAGGGGATCTCTGCCTGAACGGATTCAATCGCACTCTGTAGATCTGTTAGGAACCTTGACCTAGCCCGAAAATACGGAGTGGAGTAAACAACACGTCAACATAGGTCAGCTATAATTGTACCCGACATGAGTCCACCGGTATACTCCGTATTTCTTGATGTTCGGCAAGAGAAGCCCGTCTTATAAACCGGTCTGATGTGCGCCTGCCAGGAGATCTTACCTATGTGTATCCATATGACGCGACTTCGATAATGTCCAGCGCCTAGCGACAGTTAACAACAGCTGCCTATAGATTGGCTGAACGACTGACTAGCGCAATTGAATGCGGGAAATAACAGCGCTACGGTCACAATTAACGGTCCACAGGAATTCACCCCTGAGATGCGGTCATCTTACGCAACTTAGGTGTTCCTGGAAGCATAAATTGCCGACCACCGGTGGCGGGAGGGTGTGTTATGAGGTGTGGAGTCCAGATGGCCTGGTCCTGTCCTGTGTACCGAATCAAGGCTTCTTAAGGCCCGCGTAAAGGTGTGGCTAGGAATCATCTGCTTCCCATACTCAAGTAGGGACGGACGGCAATTGGAAATCCAAGCCACGCCATTGATGAGAAGTTGAAACCACACAGGGAGGGCCAGCAGAAGGATGTAAAAAATTGCCACCCTCTGAGATCCAATGGAAGACACCTCAAAAGGGGCCTTCCGCGTGCAGTGAGGCATCTCCGAAGGAGCCGAGGGTAAAGAGTCCTTTGCCAACACGCCCATCAGTGTTATCATTGACTCCCTGGGAGTCAGCCTCTGACCCCAAAGGTCCATGTTTTACACCCCAAGAGACTGCTGCTGAATTGCTTGAACACCCCTCAAGGGTAGAGATGGAAATACCATTGAGACTGAGCACTCTGCAGGGAAGATCAACCCCGCCGAAGTCAGAAAAACGTCAACCTCACCCTGGCGAAGGCATATGATCAGTTTGGGCACCCCCCATTCATGAGGCTCAGCAGTGGCTCGGTCATAGGATGCAAGCTATGATGGTTACGGTTAATGAGATGTGTACCTACTAATCAAGGAAGACGAGTTGTTAATAGTTAATATATTGTGCTAGGTTAGCTCCAGACTGGGGACGCTGTGATTCTGGGGGGGGGAGAAGGGGGGGGGGATGTAAGGATGTGCATATATTAGAAGGTCCAGCCGCTCGTCAATTGACATAGGCAGCAGCCAATATTTGTCCCTGTTTGCCACGAAGTACTGCGTACCAGTTTGGGCTGGCATTGCGCGAGGAATGCGCGAAGGGTTAATATTAGTCAGAGACTTTGGAAGGGTTGAACTAATGAACTCTGCTGGTGAGGAAGGTCAGCTGGGCTGAGGACACAATGGGACTGCGAGACTGTGTATGCAGGCGAACCGGATGCGTCGTGTGCGTGGTGGGCGACAGAGAGAGGGAGAGTGGAAGGAGGGGTTGCGGAACCTCGGTGCGGGATGAGGCAGAGGGCTCGGGTCGTACCCGTCTGTTGGCTTAGAGGTTTAAGGGTATGCCCCACAGCCCCAGTGAGGTCTTTCCCATTTCCGCCATCGTAGGGTGCTGTAATTTTTAAGGACGCCCAGTCAGTTCGTAGGGACAGGGACGTTTCCCTTTAGTGAGGTTCATATGCGGAGCTGGCGGAGTTGCCGCCCCGCCATCTTGGATTTCCCCGTCTGATGTGCTGCTCGCAGAAGGGAGGGAGCGGCGCAAGAGGCTGATTATCACTGTGGCCCTGTGGGAGTGTCAGGTCACGTCGTGACGGTAAGGTATCCCTTGTCTACACGTGCACCTACACCGGTCACCAGGCGTTGACCCGCCTCCGCAATAACTAATTGGGTTCCTAAGAGAATTGCATATGGACATACTTTACTGGTATGAGGACATACCATACTCCTAAGGGAGAGCGGCACGAGTTTGCTTATGTACAGGATACTATCCAATAAGGTTGGGCGAGCACGTTTGTGGGTGTTACTGTTAAAGTGTTAATGGATAGTCTGCATATCATTTTGTTCTGTGTTATATAAGAAAGTTGCTGTTGCACTATGCTGTTGTTAGGTTCGCTCAATGGTAGTAATTCTATAGATGTGTGGATCGGGTAAGGGAGGCGCTGCACCAACAAGTATAAGGTATACAACCCCAGGTCCTCCAATAATGGAGGTCAGAGCTCCACTGAAGCCACAGTTTATTGCACGCGTATCCTAGTTCAGAGAATTTCCACGAAAAAGGGGTCTAGCATATATAATATAAACACACGAAGAAAAAGAAACCTCTAAAGTAGCACTCTAGACAATAAATTATGACAAAAATATAAAGGGTACTATTAATTAAATCATAAAGGATAAGCTAGATATACAAAACATACCCTGATGGATTATACACTGCCTTGTCTAAAAATACATTGGATGGTGAGCACAAACAAATGATCAAAAACACAGTGTAATAAAACCCAGAAAGAAAAGACTAAAAAAAATCGATGCCCTAACAGAAAACCTGCTCACTGAGGAAAGAATAGGTTTCCCTGGCAGTGGCAGCAGTAAGACGCCGGTCACGGTCGCAAAGATGTTACATGGCACTAGATAGACATCATAAATCAAAAAAAAAGCAAGAACGAGAATATACACAGAAAAAAATTATACATCTGTGCTGTACTGATGAGCAGTGAGAGTCAGTAGTATACACAGGGTTAAGCCTATACAATGTTAATGCTATAACAGGAATATATGAAAAATAGTTCATTAGGTGACGCCCAAAAACACAAATATAAAAGATGGACTGATAAAAAAAGGGAGAGATGGAATAAACAGAAAATACCAGCTCCTTGAGAATGAAACACTTGGCAATCAAAATCATCATCAGCACAGCAGACAGTCCGACAAATGAAAGTCCAAGATATTGGACAGTGTTGATAGTCCAATAAGACTGAGGCAGGCATAGTCAGCAACGAGAGCAAAAAGTTAAATATTAGCACTTAAGCAAGCGTTTCCCGCCCACAAAGGCTTCCTCACGTAGTGGTACTAAGGCTAGTGTGAACAGGAGCATTTAAATAGCTAGCAGTATCAAGAGATTCGCGCCACAAAACTACATATTTAACAAATGTTTTAAGTTCCCTCTTGATTTTGTGTCTGACTTGAGTCCTCTGTAAGGTACCACAGCCGTGTGTAATCATGCGAAGATTTGATAGTACACTGCACATGTGCATTGGCAGATTAACGAATTGCGTCCTCGCCATTCTTGGTGTCGGGTTTTTACCTTCTTTGTCCTTAGTGACGTCAAACTTCTACATTGGGATCGGTATGAAAGAAACTTTCCCATCAAGCACTCCTCGCAATGTGCAGTAAACTCATAATGTCCCCGAGATGTTTAGTAACAAACAGCACACATCGCGATGGCAGGTACTAGTCTGCGTCGTCCGACCATTTGGTTGTGTTTTTTATTCCCCGATTTGCCCATGTAGACGTACAGCCTGTATATATCCGCATGTAAAGCTTTCCCATTACTTCTCGCAGCAGGCACGTGGAAGAAATGGACGCGGTTTGCGTCCCATCTATAGATGAATAGGTCAATTGCCTCAAATCAGTTCTGATGGCATATCGACTCGAGTTTTATCAATCGAAAAAGTTCCTCATTCGCGCATGGGAAATAATACGTAGAGTATGCATAAAGAACATTAATGAATTCACAGAGCTCCAGGGATCTTGGCTTGATACAATTAAAATAGTATCTTAATACATTTGTCGATTAAGTTCCCATCATGGAAATCACCCAATGGGATGGTTTTAGGTGCATATACATGGCGAATTTCATCCGGAAAATATCTCCTGTAGCCGACACATATTTGTTGTAGGTTAAATCCTATACATGGAGGGAGAGTAATCAGCCATGAATGAAACACTGGTTGTTGGCATTCAAAACAGACAGGATAACATGCAAGAAATAAGATATAGCTTGATCTATGGTACTAGAGTGAAAAAAGACAAGGATAAAGCAATCTTTCCAAGCATCTCAAAACCCAAATTGACAGAATCAGTAACAGACTGTATTTAGGAACAATAAGCACAGATGGGTAAACAGAAAATTGTATAAAAAAATATTTTTAATCTACATAATTAACTAAAAAGAGGTCTGATAAAGGAAAACTGTCAAAATGTTTATGAAATTATAATAAAAAAAACAATCAAAACCTACTTCCCATAAGAACCTAAGACTCCCATAGAGAAAAAAATATAAAAGCAAAAAAATAAAAATTTCTTCCCTCCAGATAAATTTTCTTCATTGTTTCCTCCATGTATCTGCATTATACCTTAATAGAAGAAGCAGAATAGTATTTATTAACCATACACACTAAGAGCAGAGAAAAGTTTATAATAAGGGGATACAGATTGTATCCTAGGAACATAGAAAAAACAAACCGTAGTCATTAAGACCACCCCAAGCGCGCATCACTCTGACCTAATGTGACGCAATCCACCTGCATTCGTGGGTTGTAGAGTGTTTTCTCAAAATCTCCCCCCCCCGCGTATCCCCAAGGAGAGACAGCTCTATAGCAAATGCAGAAAGAGTGATTGTCCGACTGTCTGTGTCCTTTTGTTCTCAAAAATGTTAGCCACCATGGTGATTTTTTTTGAAAGATTCTAAGTCCCTCTTCGCATATTTTAATATTTTACTATGCCTCATTATCTGAGTCGCAGCTTCCCTTGTATGTCATGCCAACATATGTTTGTAACAGGGACACATTATTACAGTAGATAACTGCCTTTGATCTACCAATTTAAGAAATTGTTTATGGTGAATTATAATGCCCCTTACTATCCTAAAAGGGATGTTGTTTTGTATAAATTTACAGGCTGGCAGCACCACATTTAAAAAACCCTTTTTGTCAAACGTAGACAAAAATGGTTGTTGTACTGGGTATAGTTGTAGGGTCTTGGACCAATTTATCTCTTAAAATTTGGGTGCGCCTTCTGGAGTATAGTTCCACTTTGGACCCAATTTATGTTTTAGATCAGGGTCAATATCACTATAGACCAATGTTTTTTGAAGGATTTCACGCACTTGATTCCATGTTTGATTGTACGTTGCCTATAAATTTATTTGATTGGAACTCCTGTTGGTGTTTTAATTGGGTTTTCAAAAGGAACCCGGCTCATACATACTGCGTTTCCACCCTTTCTTAATAGTAATGGCTTGTTTTACGCCTCCGATTGTCGGAATCTGTGTTTCAAATCCGTATGGCTCGTGGATTCACAAGGGTCAGGGAGTTATCGGAGCAATTGCTCTTTGGCAATAATAATTCACAGTGTGGAATCCTGCCATTGATGGAAGGGTGGGAAGACTAGAGGCTGCCTGGAGAATGGCAGTTTTTGCAGTCTCATTCGAAAATATCAGTACTCAGAGGTGCCCATTACTCCTCAATCTAATAAAAGATATCCAAAAAAATCGATTGAGGTGTGATTAGATTTAGATGTCAAACTTGATATTGAGACTGTTGTGGTTGAGCAACCAGTGACAGAAATGCTCAAAATCCTCCGCAACTGACCCGCCAGAGGATTTAGACATCATCGATAGGATCCTCAAACACACAACAGTAACCCGATACTGTCATAAACGGTTCGCATACGAGAAAAACCACCCACTCTTCCACCAACTAAAATAGATTTGCATATTGAGGTAGCACATGTCCGGACCCCATTGATGTCCCCTTAACTTGCAAGCTAGAACTTATTTTTACACAACGAATAATTATGCGTCAGGGTAAATGTTTAGCAGCTGCATCACGAAATTCTATACAATCGGTTTTGTCAAGTGGTTGTCATTGTGAGAAAATTATGAGATGCTTCAATCCATCCTTGTGATAATTGTAGGTATACAAGCCTCAACATCACAAGCTGGCTAGGAATATACACCTATCTACCACGAATCCGTCCAATCTTATAAAACATCCATAGTATACGCCGTAGGTGAGTATGTAGGTCAGGGCTCTACTATAGGATATAGACGTGGTCATGAAGCGTGGCTGATTGATTCACTCATTGCCGCCATCCCGCTACATATAGCCTACCAGGTGATTTTTGGGGGTGTATTTGTGAACCTTGCGGTAGCATATACAGAGTAGTGATACTGGAAATTTGGTTCGCATACCTTACATAAATGCTGTATGTACCAGCTGTGTATCATGCCTCTCCAGAGACAGTCTACTCCAACTTGTAATTTGTCTGTTGGGTCACGCGTCAATGTAAGGGATAACACTTGATATCCCTCAGCTGTCTGAAATACCTCCTTTTCATCTAATGTTTAGGTCCTATCACCACCTTGGGCCACCTTGTTCGGCAGTTTTTAATATATTTTCCAGCTGTGGACATGCCACGTAATTCTTGGCAGGGCGGTTTTGCATTGTGTATTTGTTAAATTGTTTAATCTGTGTGCTTTTTTGGTAATTTAGAATATCTCTGTGACAAGGTTTGCAAATATCTCTATACATGAATTTGTCTGATAGGAGAACAAAATGATTTTTGTTTCAAGTTCGTACAAACGCAGCTTATATTCAATTACCTGTCCAATAATTCGAGGTGTCCCGGAATGGAATAACAAATCCTGTATTTAGTTCACGTTCTTGTGTGTTAAGAACCTCTCACTGTCATAACGAGTCTAGTATTTTCTGAATGTCTTATTAAATGCTTTGTTAGAAGCACGCTTACGTATACTGGGGCAGAAGAGATCAGATCTTTAATCCAACGAACTTATTAATTGATATGTGGAGACAAAGGATAGTCCTTTCCTAAGTAATCATATCTTTATTCTTGTAAGGACCAACATCCAGAAAGATTAATAATAGTAAGGTTCATCACTCACCAGTGGGCATGATTGCCCCTTCTTTCTCTTCTGTCTCTTATCCAGATCGACTCCTTTCCCTTGTTGCCTGGCGATTTTTCCACGTCTCGTCCTCCTTGTGCTTGAATCTTGTCCGTGGTTTGGCCCTCAAAAGAAGCAGGGAACAGCATCGCCTTCCACTGACTGCCTAGACTTCATATGTGCGATAATCAATATCTGTGGATGTCAGGGTCGCCCGATATTACGATATGGATTGGTTACATTCGGGGTCTTTTTTTCTTCGTTGTCCTCCTGACTTTGCGGTGTTGCCTAGTTGTATACTTTGTCTGTTTGATAATCACAGTAGTCACGGTTAAATTTGACTTCTAATATCTGTCATTTCAATCTCGTATTTGACAATATATCCCTCAATAGTTTTAAAACAGCAGATTGGCAGTCTTGCTCTCAGACTCTGTACTTTCCTCTATTTCCTAGAGTAGACCGTCTTAAAGGTTTTGAGTCATGTTCATATCTAGACCATCGCACAAATCATTCAAATGAACATGATTGAGTACTCCCTATCCATCTAATTTATGATTTTGGATCACTAAATTGGAAATGCAGGTGCAAGTCTTAAATCTTCTACTAGGTATGAGTTTGTGATCTAAGTACTCTTCTAAGGCATTTTGTTCCACCATGTACTCTTGGCCGTTTGCGGCATAAGGCGTTAAGAAGCTTAATACTCCTTCCCTCTTTGTTCGCTCTTACAGTTGTGATGCTTGAATGTGTAAGTAACCGTCGGCCATAAATATATTTTTTGCATACGCGTTTTTCAAACGCTAACTTGTCGGGGATTACAATACTTTGACGCTCCTACGTCCTCTAGCATAAATGCTATCTAGATTAGTTTCACAAAGAGAAACCCTTTAAAATTCAATATTTTGTGTGCGAGCTCTCGGTACGCTTCTATAGATTCACCATGAAAGATCTATCACTCCAACCTACATTAACGCATATCTCTCTCACACAATCGCATCTCTGAATGCCATCACTATAACTCTTCCTCCTATTGCTGTACAGCTCATACCCATATCTTTATACATTCATTTCTGTACAATACTTTTGATTGCTTAAATTTTTAGACTATCATCATTATTTTTTCGGCTGATTAGGTAGGTTATTTGACATTCGCCATCGTTTTTTTTCTGAATGTATCGGTAGTCCCTGTGTGGCTTAAATTATATATTCATGGTATATTTAAATATTATATAGTACTTATATATTAGTACATCGATATACACTCGTATAGTGAGGTCCTCTTTTTTGATCTAGTTATATAGGTTATATCTATTATTCATGTTATATACATATAGATCTACTACCTGCCTATATTCAGTACTGTAAGGTGTGTCGTGTCACACTTATAGCTCTTCCATTTTACTGTTTATATGTTATATATCTCGCATTCATATGTGCTCATATTCCTGGGGGGGGGGGGTGGGTGTGGGGGGTTGATGTTTAGACAAACCCCTATCTAGATTATATATTAGATATACTTAGATATAGATTATATATATATAGTATATATATTTATATATTACAATATAGTAGTATATACTATATATTATATCACTATATCATATATACCTAACTATATACATAGTATCATATATATATCATATACTATACTATTTATTTACTAATTCGCTATGATTCCTATATAGTCATTTATATATATAGTATGCATACTGTTATCTCACCCGTACTATTTTCATTAATCACACTTTGTGAGGTTGCTACCTATGAGTCCGCTGGTCTCTATGTGTTACTCAGACCTCGATGGTACTTATGTCTACTTATGTATTAATCCACATATGCGATCAGCGATAGGCACCGTACGCTACTCACCGAGCCTCTATGTAGGAGGGCGCATAACGGAGAAGCGATCCTAAGTGGAGGCTAGTGTTATAGTTTTGCAGAAGTACTATAATGTCTACAATTCCTACCTGTGTGAGTAGTGTACGTCATCCGCCACGCCTCCCCCCCTGTTTGTTATATATTTAACCATGTGTCTAATTTGAAGACATTAAAATGTGTTTATTTCTCTATTACGTACCTATTGCTGTAGTGTCCTCTGTTTTCTGAGAATATTTCTTTGTCGTGTTTGTGCTATATGCTACTTTTGTACTCTGATCAAACTCGACCATTCTCTATTCATAACAGTTATATATATGCCTTATGAATTCTCTATATGAGATGTGTGTAGCGGACTCGATCTTTATGTGTAGGTATCTATGTGTGTGTGTGTGGAGTATTGGGGAGGAGGTCATGCACTGCGCCTGCTCGTGTTTGTGATTGCCCGTTGGTAATTGACCCGGAGGCCAAGTTTACCGACGCGAGGCGCAATTCCGTGAAACCAGACTGCTGCAAGCCTACGAACCGACCAGAAGAAGAGGATGCCTGACATCTCCACTAAAGTGAGTAACACACACTGCAATCATCTGTCTTATTCCCAGAGGCTTCGGGGGCCCGTTGTGGTCCCAAACGATGTCCCAGACACTGGTTGCAGAAACAGATTCTTTTTTGCCCTGTGAATGAATAGACTGCAAATGGGTTACACCTATGTGTATGTGGCCCGGCAATTGCCAGGAATTGATTACAGCCTCCTCTAATGTGCCCCTACTCCAGGAAGCCATTTGACAGGGGAAGATGACTTATAATTACGTTCCCGCTAGGCTTCAATGACAGGCCCGATGTGGAAGGATAGCTGTGTAAAATGTTTAAAATTATCACCTGCGACTGTGCTAGAGGCGACCTGTGTGTGGGAGCCCCCGAAATGTCGCCTGCTGCGGGCATATTTCCTGAAAGCCTATAATGTCCCAGCGCTGCGAGAATCCACAGCGCAAACTGATGTTCCTGATCTCTCTAACAGGCGAAATCGGACTGGGCCGCTATCTGCTCGATTCTGATCTTCGATTATCACCATCTGCTGAGCTGAGCTAGTCGCGAGCTTCTAGTCCCTTCACTATTCCATCATGGAGCGTAGACTATGATGGGATTGCTATGTGAGGGCCTCTGTTTACTTGCCAATATTTACACTTGCTTATGACTCGTCTCTGCCTTCGCTTTCCCTGAGACAGCCAGAACCCTATCGTATGTGGAGTCTACCAAGGTGCCAGAGTCTCAGATGTCATAACCGCACTCGCATTTCTGGTTCGACGTTACCGGTTCCGACTGAGTGCAGGTATATGTCCTCTAGATGGGCACCATGAAACCTGGAACTCCAGCGGTAACTGGGCATATATCATGCCTCCAGGTTTAAACCGTGATGAAGATCTGGCTTCGCTCAAATTTACCGAGCGCAAACTGTTGCTGCTGCTTAGCAATGGCAATACAAGGTACCAGATTCTGTTCCACTCCTGTTGGAAGGTTCTCTTCTCTCTTCCTATCACTGACCTGTCAGTACAGCATCACAGTGGAGATGCCTTAGGCATACTAACCGGCCGAACCTCTCTTCAAGACCAAGAGCCACAGCATCTCTCGGGTGAGTATCAAGTACGCTGCTGTGGGCCCGTGGGCCTAATGAGGTGTATCCTATACGCATGCCAGCTGGTCATGCTATGCTATAGGCCTTGAGCCGATATGAGACTTAGCATAACATTACCTGGAGTTAGTGAGTCTAATGTCGCGTTACTGTCGCGGCCCTACACCTATCTGTCCAGATGCTTGGCATCATACACTTCCCGCGAGCCTATCCGAGAAAGGTGCAGTTGTGTACTTCACGCTGTCCCCATGAAGTGCTTCCGTCGAGACATGTTCAAGAGAGCTGACAGGTGGGAACGGACGCTCGTCCTGAGGACTGGGTGGGGCCACTCACGGATCACCACGCAGCTGGATACTCGCTTATGCAACCCCTTACTTATCAGGGAGGCTTACCCCTCGCAAGATTTAGGGCTAAATACATGAGGTCATCCGATGCCTATCGCTAATACGCATCTGCTTCCATGGGGAGCCTTCCATCAAGATGCTATGGGGAAGAGACGGATGTGCTTGCTGAAGCCGCATGGCTATATCTGCCCGCCTTCTAACTGCAGATCATACACTGCTGTGGCGATCTCCCGTTATCTGGGCGATGATGTGCGGTCACTAGTCCAATCCGAGCACAAACTCGCGGTTCGACCGCGTACAGAGGGTGATAAGACGCTGCCTGTGTGACCAGGTCAACGGTCAATATCAGGGCGGCCCGCTTTGCTGACTTTTCGGTAGTGTCCCACACTACCAAACAACGGGGAGGGGCACGAAGGGGGAAAATCCCTTAAAACCCCCAAAGAAACCACTTAAAGGGAATGTTACCACACCCCCCCACAGGACCTCCGCACCTTGCACGGTACACGCGGGGGGCAGCGATGCTAATTATCCCTTCAGCAGCAGGCAGTGGGAAAGATGGCCCACCAGATCAAAGTGAAGGGGTTCAGGTCCCGACCAAGCAACTACTTAGCGAGCACTCACGGCGGGGGGGAGTTAAGGGCAGGGCGCTCGTCGCTGGGGCATGTGACGCAACTGCCAAGAAAAAAAACCAGGATTGTCATTTTGATGTATGCCACTGGTGATAAAGTCTGCACATTAGATTATATATATTGCATGCACTTTGCTTGTGTTAGTCTTTGTACTGTGTGATGCTGTTCCCACAAACGGTCGTTGGGTTTTTAACCAAGGGAGTGTATATCCCTGATTCCCTACCAGCGCAGGTCCCCGCTATGGGACGCTTCCGCCGCGTGCCCCCTGGCGTAATGGCGGTGCCGCTGTGGGTGGTGCGGCTAGATAGCCAGTCAACAGAGGCGCATGGAGACTCCGGTAGCTCACCACTGGTTGGCCCGCCACTGTGGTGCGGCGCGCCAGGTGGACTTGACTTCCGGCGGATCGCTTGTGCATGTGCGGACGAGTGCGGCGGCCATCTTGGTGTGGCGAAATGGCCGCTGCATGCGGCACAGAGCGCTGGAGTTGCGGTGGCCATCTAGAGGTGGCAGATAAAGCACAGGAGAATGTACGAGGCAGGAAGGCCCTCGTAAGGTTGCGCATCACAGCGAAGTGTGCGGCGGCCATTAGGATAGCGCACCAGAGATAGGAAAAGGTGGGCGGCCCATTACAGAGTGTGCCCATGGTGTCTCCAATGACAGAAGCCCCCATGGAAACTACACTTCCCAGGAGGCATAGCAGCAGGGTCGATATTTTAGCTTAGCCAATAGGGCTGAGGAATCCTCCTGTTAAGGGAATCTAGTTAGGGAAATTATCAGGTTTGCAGAAAAACACTCAGGGGTGGGGAAGCAGACCAGGGGAGGAGGTAGGTGTGCAGGGCAGGGACCCATGCTCTAGCCAGAGTACCCTCCCCAGGCCCAATTGCCCTGAATCACCAGTGAGTTACTGCAGCTAGGAACAGACCCCAATAGGGAGGCTGCCCACTTTTGTACTCAGGATATCTAGTTGCACAGTGTGTTTTGCAGTTCACAGAGTAGTTGGCTTGGATGTGTCAGGGCAAGGCCCCTAAAAGAGGGGGGTTTGCTTTCTGATGTTACAACATTGTTATGTGTATATCCCCAGTGCCAGTTGCAACATTGTGCTCCAGAGTCTGGGATCAGAAAGAATCTAAAGTAGAGATCTTCTGCATCAGGACTAGGGTAGAGGTATACCCCCAGGGCCCAGTTACTCCCCTGAGACACTTTAGAGGAATATTGTATGTTATAGGGACTGCCTTAAGACAGGGACGCTCACCATACTCAGAGAGAGAGATGCTGCCAGGACAATACCTGAATGTTCATACCGCGGTAGCCTGGAAGAGTTATCTGACTCCATAGCAAGACTGTTCTTAAAGGATCATCCAGCTGGGTCCCTCCCCTGGGAGTCCGATGGGGACTTATCTCTCTCGCCAGAGCAGCACGTTTGCCGACAGGGGTCACTGTGCTGAGTTGCTGCTATTGCCAGGATTTCCTAATCAGGATCATGATTAGGGAGGTAGTATATTAAGTGCACCACCGGGCCCCAACAAAGGAAGCGCTATCCCTCACACTCACAATCACCTTATGTTGTGGACACTCAAAGGATAAGTGCCCAGCAATTATTATCAAAGGGACTGAGGGTGATGTGATGATGGACATGTGGGCTGATGGGATGGTGATGCATTCAGGGTAATGCATGTTATTCATATGATGTAATGATGTATATGTTTTGATGTTATGCAAAGGAGTTTATTGATTACCATTCATGCTCATAAATACTGTTTATTCACATTGTGTGTAGTTACTGTATGGTTGTTCTGGTGAGGGCACACTCCCACCATGTTGGGATCCCTCATCAGTGGAGGCGCTGCACCGAGTGTAAGTATATACCCCATGTTCCCCTGGCGGAAGCTCAGCCCTCCAGGTTGCCAAACAGGTACAGCACCACAAACCGATGATAAGTAGTCAGATACACCTACCCACCCCAATCTCACTTAGGGTGGGGGAAAGAGGGCTACATTATTTATATATATTAATAATTATAATATATATAAAAAACAAATAGACGATACCGTTCTTTGGCTAACAAATGTTTTTATTTGTGCGAGCTTTCGAGATACATTGATCTCTTCTTCCGGCGATGTTACAGATGAAGCAAGCAAAGGTATACTTAAAAACAGTGACAAACAAACATTACCCTCTTTGGGACCGAGAGGCCCCGCACAGACCTTCGGGTCAGGAAAAAGAGGGGCAAGAGGAGTTAGGGCAGGCAAATTGTCCAGAGGAAGAAGAAAACAGAAGAAGACTAGCCATACCATCTGAGACTAGTAGTATATTTAAACCTCTCAACTACTGTATTAACAGACTATGACAAGTCTTTATAGAGAGGGTCTTTCTTTTTGCTCCTAATACGGGCCCAAATTTATTTCAGTTGTTCATTGATTCTGAATAATTTATTAGAAAAATTACTTTAAATAGATATTTCAATATCCAGGACAATAATATTAAATCCACTAATCCTGTTGTTACTTTCAATTCACAGGAAACAGTCTGCATTGATGCACTTACTTCACTGCTGAGAGAGCGGACTCATACCGGGATCACAAGCCCTCAATTGGACGAATTTGAACTGTGCCATTCATCCAACCCGGTCTGCGGGGTAGACTTAGATGAAGATTTGATTATCATGAAATCACCTTCAAACCAAGGTCAGTCTTCTTCCCATACCAATCAAAGGAGGATTTGTGGACACGTTCTATAATTTGGTCTTAAGGACTTTGAGTTCATTGTGTGCCAAACCAACTAAACTTAAACACACAATTTATCTAGAGGTGAGCTGGACGCATTGTGCAAGCTCAAGGCAATCACGATGTGGTTATTTCGACAGGCCCGGCGGGGGGCATATATCATATCGAGCATGTGTTCCGCTATCCGGCTTGGCTCATCCACCCTGGTATTTTCTTCACGGCCATGGATCCGTGGCCCATGCAGACTCTGGGGTTAACTCGGCTCCTAACACCTTGTTGGAGTCTGCTCCATGGACACTATCAGTGGACACTTATCAGTTATTGTTGAAGGAACTCCTTACCACTGCACTGGGTGATGGTATCATTTCTAAATCAGAATTTAAATTTTTGTTTTCCTCACATCCACGCACTCCCATTTTTTATCACTTACCTAAGGTGCATAAATCCCTGTCCAACCCCCCTGGCAGACCCATAGTGTCAGGTGTGGAGTCGATGACATCTGGTCTATCCCAGTATGTTGATTATTTTCTCCATCCCTTTGTAGCAAAGCTCAGGTCCCATATTAGGGATACACTCCATGTCATCGACTCCACCTCTGACATTAAGTGGAAATCCACTTATCTGTTGGCTACATGTGATGTTACATCACTTTATACCTGTATTGAGCATGCCAGGGGGTTAGAAGCATCAAATACTGGCTGGACACGGATTTATCATTTCCAGAAAAACACAAGCACTTCATTTTGCAGAGTATTCACTTTATCCTTACTCACAATTATTTTTTATTTGAAGATAATTATCACCTGCAAATCTGTGGAACGGCCATGGGCACGAGATTCGCTCCCAGCTACGCGAACCTCTTCATGGGGTTTTGGGAGGAGTCCTCCGTGTGGCTGAATACCCATCTTGGGGCGGGTCTCGTATACTATGGTCGTTTCATACACTGGCGACACACTTTATTCGAGCTCGGCTAGTCCCACGAATTCGGGTATACCCGGGTGTATTGAGGTTTGTGACTGTTTTCTGCCCGAGTGCATTGGGTTATTTTCCAGGCAGGGATTTAAGCATTTTATTCCCGCTGGCTGCAATACTGCACAGTATATATATATATACTGCATTACAATTCATGAATTTATGCCATCTGGTAGACACGCGAAGCATTGCAGCCTATTAAATTCTAATCATGATCATTTAACAGATCAGCCGCCCGTCAGCCAGGCATGAACCCAGGCTGGGAAGGCAAACGCAACGGGGCTTGTCAGAGGTGAGGAGCGGCGCATTCCAGGTATCTGCCAGGTACATACTGGGTATTTGCTCGAATAAAGTGTGTCGGTGCAGTAGATGATATCCTTATTATTTGGGATGGTGAAGAGTCTGTTCTATCTGGTATCTTGAGTTCCTTCAACGATAATCTGCTTGGACTGAAATTCACATTCGAAATTGATGCGGTGTCCACTGTCTTTCTTGATTTGGTCCTTAATACAGACACAGACTTTAATATTATCACCACCACACATTTTAAATCTGTGTCTGTTAATAGCTATGTTCATGCATCCAGTAACCACCACAAGCAATGGCTCGACAATATCCCTTTGGGGCAGTTTCATAGATTACGCAGGAACTGCACAAGGGATATAGAATTTGAAAGCCAATCTGAGTTATTGGGTACCAAGTTCATATCCAAAGGCTATGATCCTGATTTGATTTCCAAAGCCCTCAGCAAGGTAAGTTCCTATGACAGGTCGGTCCCATTAACTAAATCTAAAAAGAAAGGGAATCAGAGAGTACGCTTGAGTTATGACACTCCTGTGGAATCTATAATATCTGATGGGTGCAAAGTGAGCTTTATAACGACTTACAACCAGTCTCATGGATCCATTAATAAAATTCTCAATGATCACTGGCCCATCCTCAAGTGTGACCCTCATTTAGGATCTGTTTTGCCTGAAAGAGCAACAGTAGTGTATAGGAAGGCAAGAAACATTAAGAGTATGCTAGCTCCCACAAAACGTAGGTCGTCCTCGACTCAGCCCAACATCACGACCCATATAGGTCCACCAGGTAATCATCCATGTGGACGGAGTCGTTGCATTACTTGCAGACATCTTCTTAAGCAGACACAATTTTGTTCCCAGAGCAGAGGTACCACACATTCTATTAAAAGTTTTATTAATTGCTTGAGCACTTATGTGGTCTACATGATACAGTGCGGTTGCGGCCATAAATATATTGGACGCACGACCAGAACCCTTGGCACTCGTTTCCTTGAGCACAGGAGAAATGTCATCAAAGGTCTCAATTCCCATAGTCTTTCCCGACACTTCAAATCGCATCACCTACAGGATCCTAAGACGATGAAAGTGATGGGGATTGAGACCATTTCTCCTAGTGCTCTGGGGGGAGATCGTTTCAAGAGCCTCTGCAGGCGGGAAACATTCTGGATCCACCAGTTGGGCACTCTTAGCCCGAGTGGACTCAACGAATGCTTAGATGTCAGTACATTTGTCTAATGGGTCCTGGACTTTGCTTCCTGTCCTCACTTTCTCTGCTGCTGTTTGTCATCCATTGTCTGGGTCTCTCCGCCATCTCTCCTCTTGACTGGGACTCCAGTTCTAGTAATAGTCATATTAGATATTGTGGTCACATTATCTTCAATACATATATTTGGGCCTTCAATTTGTTGTTCCACCACATTATGTAATCATTCACATATATATCACCACTATTTGTAGTCTTAGACTTATACTTAATTTAGTTATTTATGAACACATGTACACATTCATTAATTGGTATTTGGTTTTATTGATTTGAGTTATTGTGGTTTTTTTTGCAAACTTGGATATACACTTAATATAATAATAATCTTTATTTATCCTTTTGTTATAGTTGTCCAATTATTGTTTAATACACAGTTCCAATCAATTTATTATATTTTACAATTATCAACACACCATTAATATTTTAATATTTTATAATGATTAACAGACCATTATCATATCACAGGTGTTATTATCACGGTTACATTTATTCAACACTAAGGTTCATGTGGGTATCAACACACTCCCCTCCTGACACCTTGCTTTGTTCGTGGCATGGTCATTCCCAATTTATATGACTTGTTTATGTATAATTATACTCGTTATACCCTATCTGACATATTCGTCATCTAATACAGATCGATTAGTATATCACTTAGATTCAATGTTCATTTATTAATTTCCCTATTTAGACTATTCAGGTTTCATGTAACAGTTAATATATCTGTAATGTTTAATGTATATCTTCCTTTATTACATGCAATATTGTTTTATATGTGATTTATTAGGGGTAATGGGTTTGTCTGCATTTTTATATATTTTTAGTTTATAGAGTCATAATTTTAATTAATTCAATTAATTATAAGATGTTTATAATTTTTCCAAGGTTGAGTATCCTCAGTATCTATGGTTTAACCCTTTTAGTCTATCTCCTCCAATTCGAGTGGTTAATATTATAATAAGGCATATTTTGTTTTATATTTAACTGTTAATAACATTATAATCAGCGCTTAGCACCTTCCAGCTGAGGAGAGGCGTGCTTTTCAATCAATAGCATCAGATTGTGTATTTAAATGCAAGCCGCACCTCCTTTCCATACTGCCCTTTTGAGAAAGTTGCCCGAGAGTGACGAAACGCGTCAGGGAAGCGTCATCACGTAGGACGCATTGACACTACGTCATCATAGAGCGCTGGTGTGCACCGATCCATGCGCTGGTGTTACAGAGGCCTGGCATTTCGGAGTTAACCTTCTTGGACTCTTAAATCAACAATTCACTTCTACTGGCCCTGGAAATCTGCTGGAGACTTCTGCAGGGATGTTGCCCATCCTGCATTGAGAACGGATTTCACCATAAGGACAGAAACAAGTAACCGGATGGTGGTGATAATATCACGCAATGCCTGTTTAATTTGTACTTTTGTAAGTGCATTTTTATCCCCCCTCTCCCCCTCCCCTGATTAAATTTACTATTTTACGCTATGTGGCATGCGCTCTCTCCTCTCTTTTTCTCATATATATATATATATATATATATGACAAACAAAAAAGAAAAAAGCAGCGCCTCTATTAAGCCAAAACCATAAAGTGCATGAACCATATAAAATATTAATAATTAATAAATTATGATAGTATATAATAAATAAACAAAATAAACTATATAGTATAAAATATATATATATAATCAATTCAATCAAACTATAAACCATGAACTAATTAAATAATTATATGAATATAAATATGCAACATAAAATATCAAAAACAGAGAAAAAAGAGTATAAAAACCAGTCCTCAAAAATAAGTCCAGTATTGATGTAGGTTCCGGTATGGAGGGTCTCCGGCAGCTCTCAGTGTAGTCAAACCAAGTCCACAGTGAATCTAGGGGAAAAAAAGGAGGAGAGAGCGCACGCCCATAGCGTAAAATTGTATTTTAATGAGGGGAGGGGGAAAGGGGGGGTAAAAAATGCACTTACAAGGGTACAATAAAATCAAGCATTTGTGATATAATCACCACCATCCGGTACGTATCTGCAACGTCTTGGGGCAGTCCCAGTCTTGCAGTCTCAGGATCGTACTCCTAAACAGATGTCCAGAGCAGATGGTATTCGCTCCTGCAGTATAAGAGTCCTGTAAGATGGCTCCGTGTTATAGGAGCTTCTGCAGCAGTGCGCATGGATCAGTCCGTTCCAGCGCTCGTTGATGACGTCAGTGTCAATGCGTCTGACGTGATGACGCTCCCTGACGCGTTTCGTCACTCTCGGGTAACTTTCTCAAAGGGTAGTGTGGAGATGGGGGAGGTCCGGTATTATATAGAGAGTCCAATCATCTCAATTACTTTGATCATCCACCCATTCTCAGCTGAAAGTGCTAAGTGCTCCTACATATATACAAATGCCTTAATTCAAGTTTTAAAAATAAAAAGTACCTAAAAGTACTTAAAGAGGCTTGTTGGATTGGAGATAAACAGTACATATTTTGTCACATGAGATATATAGCTCGCCATAAAAGAATCCCAAGGGAAACTACCTTCCAAATAATAAAACCTCAAAGTCACATTTGATAGATTCATCACAAAAACAATGTTGAATATAATTTTAAGACTAACAAATAGATGGAGGTATATGGATCAAACAATGAACCACATGAAGCTCCCCCCTAAATTCATTCTGGCCCATATTACATAAAACATCACAGGGGTCATGACAAATAGATGACACAAAAAATAACATAATCATATAACATATAAACACTATACATGATAATTATTTAACCCCTTAAATGACAAATATCCCAATGACCTATGTAAACCAGGAGATATTAGGAAATACATAACAAACATATTCAATACCTATGCCACGGACAAAGTCAGCTGTCAGGAATAGTAGGATAAATGGATAAAACAGTATATAAAAAAGTATATTAAAAAAATATATATAAAAATATTTTTATATATATAAAAAAAAATATATATATAACTATATAACTATATAAAAGTGTTTCTCAAAAATGGGGAGAGGGGTGAAAGGGGTGACATGGGGAGGTGCGACATGGGGATAGGGTGACATGGGGAGGGGGGGGGAGGCCATGACACATGGGGAGGGGGGGGAAGAGGGTGTGACACATGGGGAGGGGGGGAAGAGGGTGTGACACATGGGGAGGGGGATGGGAGCAGGAGTGACATGTGGGATGGAGGAGAAGAGGGGGTGACACATGGATGGGAGAAGGGGGGTTGACATGGGGAGGATGGCTTGGAGGGGTGGAGGAGGTGACATAAGTTGGGGGAGGAGGCTGTGACACATGGGGAGGGGAGAAGAGGGGGTTAAAACATGGGAAAGGGGTTAAGAGGGATGACATGTGGAGGGGGTGACATGGGGGGGAGAAAGAGGGTGACATGGGAAGGGGGAAAGCAAGGGTGACAGGTGACATGTGGGCGAAGAGGGAGTGGCATGGGGAGGAGGGGAGAAGGGGAGTGACATGGGGAAGAGGGCTTGGAGGGGAGGGGTAACAAATGGGGAGGGGGTGATACATGGGGAGGAGGGCTTGAAGGGAAGGAGGGGTGACATGGGGGGGTGGAAGGGGTGACATTGGAAGGAGGCTGTGACACATGGGGAGGGGGAAGAGGGGGTAAAACATGAGAAGGGGATTAAGAGGGAGTGACACGGGGAGGGGAGGAGTGGTGACACATGGGGGGGAGAAGGGGGTGACATGAGGGAGAAGGGGGGTGAAATGGCAGGAAAAGAAGGGGGACAAATGGGGAGGGGGAGAAGTATGGGAGGGAGGTAAGGGTGGAAAGTGGGGGAGGCAGTTGAGGCGATGAAAGTTATTTGGAGCGACAGGGAAGGTGGCAGTTGCAGGGACATGGGAAGGGCAGTTGGAGTGACAAGGGAAGGGCAGCTGGAGCGACAAGGGAAGGGTAGTTGGAGCGACAAGGGAGAGTTGGGAACAAGGGGGTGACAGGGGGCAGTGATGGACAAGAGGGTGATGGGGCAGTTGGGGTGAGAGGAGGTACGGAAGGGGATAGGAGAGAAAGGGAAGGCAGTGGGTGACAAGGGGCAGTGGGGTGATTGTCCCTACCTTACTCTCCAGTGTCCATAGCCAGCACCACGTGGAGTGCACAGCAGGCAGGGTGTACACTCACCATGTGCTGCTTGGGAGCCCACTAGGGCTCAGTGGTCCATAAGCACTCAGGGAAGGAGTTGGTTAGGGGCACCCTGGCTTCTCCTCTTCCATCTCTCTATGGCCCCTCTAGACTGTCTGTACTCAGAGCCCTTTTGTGTTTCTTCGAGGGCTGCACATGAAGCTCTGAAGGGGCCACCGCTGTATACCTTGCCCCACAAAGACCTTCATGCATTGATTAGAATAGTACTACAGAGTAGTACAAATAATATCAGCATGGCATGTGATTCTATTATATTAAATGGATGACACTAGAAAACATAGAATTAAATAAATGTTGTGCAACATTTGTAAATGTAAAAATATCTAATTAAAAGAAAAAACATCTCCTAAAACCATGGACAAATCAAAGACAGCAATGAAATGTGCAATCTGCTTAAATAGAACACAGATTGGAACTTTATCATAACCCCTGAGGAAGCCTATGGTGAAACGCGTAGGGTTTGCCTTTCTATCCTTCTTGACCCTGTGAAGGATCCGTAGAGAGGACACAGTGATTCTACTTTGCTATCCAGTTGGAGATACCTTACGCGGGCAGGGACAACGGGAGCGAGTACACAGAACCGCTAAGGCTGAGTCCCCAGTCTTCACTGTGACACGCGCGCCCGGCGGAGGGTCGGCGCATGCACAGCACTACACCGCGATCTGCGGTCTGGGGGAAGAGGGAAGGTTTACGACGGGAGGGGGCGTGGCTGTGGGTTTGCGGGGGCGTGGCCATGACGTCCCGCGGCTGGTTTGCCCTTATTGGCTGAACCGCCGGCGGGGGCGTGGCCACGCCCCAGTCGCAGATGTCGAGGTCAAATTCCCCTGCCTCCCTGAAAACCTGTCGCGCACCACTGGGGAAAGGTGCGCGACAAGGTAGGGACTGGGACCGGCCGGACGGGGCTTGATAGCACAGCGCACGCCGAGCCGTGCGCTGTGGCGGTGACTGGGACCGCAGCCTTACGCACAAACCAGGAAATGCTCCAGAGTAACAGAAGAACACGATCGTGGTGTACAACTTGCTGCAGCAGGTGCGAAGGTGCTGCTCAGCTACAGCACACACCAATAGTATAGGAGCCCGGGGAGGTTACGGGATCATGAAGCCAACCTATAGAGCACACTGAAACTCCCAGGTATACCAGCCGCGTGGAGGGCTATTATACCCTGTGAGGTATGATCAATTATAAATCAATCCTATATGGATGTCCTTACCCATTGAAGGCATCAGTTCTTGTGAGAGACTATATGATTCTAACTCATTAATCTAAAGGTGCACCTTAAAGTATCAAACTTGGAGGACATTTCAATAATATTCTGTGTTGGACATTATTCTAAGAAGTAATTATACTTTGGAGTACATACATATCCATACACCATCACTCTGGAAAGAAATTCATTTCCAACTCAAAGGAGAATTACCTCATTACTCTCTCACAGTGATCCATATCAGCACATGCATTACCATTAGAACACATAGGACTTTTATTGTTATACTGTGTTTATACAATGTTGTTTTATAAAATCCATATATTGATTTAGGTATATGAGTTTTTAATACATTTTTGTTCTTCATTTGCTGTCATATCAGTTTCTCTTCTCTGGCATTAGCTGTCTTATTAGAAGGTTAATTTTAAAGGATATCTATGCGCCAGAGTTATTTTCTTAATCTTAAACTTACCTGTAATGTTAGTGAAGACTCAATAGTTTTTTTTTTTTTTTTAAATCATGAAAAATATGGCAGTATACAAAGACTGCTACTAACCGTATTCATTATGGCACTAGTCAACATACAGTATACTGATGGTCCTGGCAGATATCACAATTTGTGTAAGGCATTGTTAAACTACTGAAAGCTTTGAAGGGAGCGCACAATACTTGGTTAAAATAGTTTCTCAATAGTGAAGCAATGTAAACGGAATTACATTCTTGTCTCCAAAAGAGGGAAAAAAACAAGATAAGACAATTTGGCCTAATCATCGGAGTGCGAAAGCCCAAAAATGCTGTATTATAGCAACAACAAAAAAAACATTATTTTTAGGGTGCAAGTCTTAAGCCTCTAGCCTGCTGGCTTCTAAGGTAACCCCGGGAGGCAAGTAGTATAGGTTTTGTTCAATATTAACCCCTTTGGTGCCTGTGGTATACCTTTGAAGTCACAGGCATGAAAGGGGGTTAATCTATTTTCTACCAGATAGTTTGTAATTATTTATATTACATAACCCTATGGCAGAAATGTAGGACCCCCTTTCCCCCCATTGTATTGCGATTATTACTCTGTTTTTAAGACGAATCGCAGCCTCTGTTTTATAAGCAAATACAGTTCACATTGGAATAGATTGAGATCAATATTGGGATAGTTCTATAAGGTTCAATTGCCAACAGGTAATATTTCTATTGTCTCAACCTATGGCAAACTGATTAACTGTGTTTTTCAAATCTCTCCCGTGACACATGGCCACACCGGGTTTCTGCGTCAACCACCAAATATTCTATTAATATGCAAAAGAAAGTGCATTCACCTAGATGCAAACGCATTGGTTATTCCCAAAACCCGGTGTGGCCATGGGTCACAAGGAGAGGTTTTAAAAACACTACGTTAAGAATTAAAGCAGGTAAAGGAACTTATAAGTGTGGGAGAGTTACAGGTTGCTATATATATATATATATATATAGCCACATGTACCAACCTTTTTTTTTTTTTTTTTAAAAAAAGGAGGAGAGAGCGCACGCCCATAGCGTAAAATTGTATTTTAATGAGGGGAGGGGGAAAGGGGGGGTAAAAAATGCACTCACAAGGGTACAATAAAATCAAGCATTTGTGATATAATCACCACCATCCGGTACGTATCTGCAACGTCTTGGGGCAGTCCCAGTCTTGCAGTCTCAGGATCGTACTCCTAAACAGATGTCCAGAGCAGATGGTATTCGCTCCTGCAGTATAAGAGTCCTGTAAGATGGCTCCGTATTATAGGAGTTTCTGCAGCAGTGCGCATGGATCAGTCCGTTCCAGCGCTCGTTGATGACGTCAGTGTCAATGCGTCTGACGTGATGACGCTCCCTGACGCGTTTCGTCACTCTCGGGTAACTTTCTCAAAGGGTAGTGTGGAGATGGGGGAGGTCCGGTATTATATAGAGAGTCCAATCATCTCAATTACTTTGATCGTCCACCCATTCTCAGCTGAAAGTGCTAAGTGCTCCTACATATATACAAATGCCTTAATTCAAGTTTTAAAAATAAAAAATATCTAAAAGTACTTAAAGAAGCTTGTTGGATTGGAGATAAACAGTACATATTTTGTCACATGAGATATATAGCTCGCCATAAAAGAATCCCAAGGGGAACTACCTTCCAAATAATAAAACATCAAAGTCACATTAGATAGATTCATCACAAAAACAATGTTGAATATAATTTTAAGACTAACAAATAGATGGAGGTATATGGATCAAACAATGAACCACATGAAGCTCCCCCCTAAATTCATTCTGGCCCATATTACATAAAACATCACAGGGGTCATGACAAATAGATGACACAAAAATCATATATCATATAACATATAAACACTATACGTGATAATTATTTAACCCCTTAAATGACAAATATCCCAATGACCTATGTAAACCAGGAGATATTAGGAAATACATAACAAACATATTCAATACCTATGCCACGGACAAAGTCAGCTGTCAGGAATAGTAGGATAAATGGATAAAACAGTATATAAAAAAGTATATAAAAAAGTATATTAAAAAAATATATATAAAAATATTTTTATATATATAAAAAATATAAATATAACTATATAACTATATAAAAGTGTTTCTCAAAACCTGTTAGTGCATTTCAATAACCTCGTGATTTTATTAAGTGCTCAGTGAAAGTAAATAATTGAACTGCTATTTAAATGTGTATCTAATACTAGGATTAATTCCATGTGTTTGAAAGAAGTGCCTAGAATGTGTAAAAGTATATGTAGGAAGAATAATATAATATTATCATTAAGGTGTATATGTGTGTTAATCTAACTAACCATAGAACCCATGAAAGATATCCATTATTTGTGAAAAAATCAATAAAAATTATCAATAAAAATTATATAATGTCTAATAAAAATTGTTTGAAACAATAAGTTTATTAAAAACATATATATTGAAAAATATATATATATATATATTGATATTGTGTGTACATTCTTGGAAGGATGGTGATGACCCCTACTCAGAGGCAGGAGGAGGGACCGGGGCACAGATAGGGATGGGAAGGGAGGGGGAGGATTGGGTAATGGAAATGGTGGGAAGGGAAAAAAAAAAAACTTAATATTCGTGTCGTGAATGTTTAATATTGTACTGCGGAGTTAGCTCAAGTATTTCAGGTAGGACGCTCACGCCAGTGAGGTCCATGGCCGCTCACCCCAGTAGGTGTGAGCTGGGGAGGGGGATATGTGACATAGTCCAAAGATGTTAGGCAGCTTTCTGCCCCATTTTAGGTCAGAAAGTGCAGGAATAGTTAAAAATGGTCCATTCCACAGCTTCACATTAACTAGGCTGCTGGATGGAAAATCCAGACCACAGATTACAATGGGTCTAGTTCTCCCTCACCTGCTCTTCTAATCACATGCACAGGTATTTAGAGCAGAGAGGTTTGCATTTCACTCTCTCTCCTTAGAGCCTGGAGGCTGGGGGTATTGCTGCTCCCCTGCATCCAGTTTCGGGGTGGACTGCCCCTCCAAGTATCACAGTACCAGAGGATTTGCCTGGACACTTGGGACCGAGTTCCCACCACGAACAGATAAGACAAACAAATGTTTATTGCTGTTTCTAAAAGACTATGCTGTACTGCACCGACACACTTTATTCGAGCAAATACCCAGTATGTACCTGGCAGATACCTGGAATGCGCCGCTCCTCACCTCTGACAAGCCCCGTTGCGTTTGCCTTCCCAGCCTGGGTTCATGCCTGGCTGACGGGCGGCTGATCTGTTAAATGATAATGATTAGGATTTAATAGGCTGCAATGCTTCGCGTGTCTACCAGATGGCATAAATTCATGAATTGTAATGCAGAATATATATATATACTGTGCAGTATTGCAGCCAGCGGGAATAAAATGCTTCAATCCCTGCCTGGAAAATAACCCAATGCACTCGGGCAGAAAACAGTCACAAACCTCAATACACCCGGGTATACCCGAATTCGTGGGACTAGCCGAGCTCGAATAAAGTGTGTCACCAGTGTATCTAGTGACCCTAAATGAGAGGGCATTGTTTTAAGCTGGGGAACCAGGTTAGTTGGCCCAGCAGCAGTTAGAGGCTGATTCTGATGTGTAGTTAGATCCCTGAAAGGGATAGGATTTCTTTATATGATTTGGTTTTTATTTCTTAAAAGTGACACTGTGTGAAATGCTATGACACTGATATAAGTGAACCGCTGAATGAAAATGTCTGAGTGCCTCTAACCTACACATGTTAAAGCTGCAGTCCCTTACTTGGATGAAAATAAAGCAGGCAGAAGCCTGAGTTAAGCAACATAATACTTTGCATGTTCCTGTTTGTTGTATAATTAACCCTAGAAGACTGTGTCGGGAAGAACCCAGACAGACGTCAGCGCTACAAAAGAGGGGCGTTTGTCACATATGGTGGAGAATGCGGGTCGACACTAAAAAGTCTGTGGGTTTGCAAATAAATGCGGGGCTTTAAAATGGCCGCCCAGCTGAACTAAAGTACAGATGCTATGAGTGAAGTCTGTCCCACTGTGTATATCAGTTGTGCTTCTAGCATACACAGAGAATGTGCGAAGTGTGGATGCAATAGCACCCTGAACCCAAAAAAAAGAAAGTGAAAATTGCATCTAGCAAGTGCTGTTTGTAAAGCTAATGCCTTTTACTGAAGTGAGTGAATTTGCAGCTAGCAAGTGCTGTATGTAAGTTGCTGAAGTGAGTGAAATTGCAGCTAGCAAATTGTCCCTGCCGGGTTTCTAAAATGGCCCACGTGAAATGTTTGTTTTGAAATGCACGTAATCATGAAAAACAGTGTCCCTTCAGGCCATACGATGATGATGACGACGACTCGTATGTGGCCCCTGGAGAGCCGTACCCACAGATGAATTTAGTATGCTGATGCTGGGCCTGTCGTGAAGTTGGTCACATGGAAGATGTGTGCCCCAAAATTTTCAAAGACAAACAGCTGCAAAAGCAAGCAACGCCCTGTGAGTGCAAGCAAAATGTTGAAGCTACCAGTGAGTGTGTGCCCAGTACCACTGATATCTCTGGAGCTAATAAAGCAAAGAGAAAGAAGAAGAAAAAGAAAACTGTTCCTCAAGTTACAGGGGAAGTGACCGAGCCACTTGAACCTGCGCTGTCAGGACATACGTCAGAAATGCGCCGAGATGTGCTGCAGACCGGAATGACCAGCAGAATTGTCACGGGAACAGTGGCAAAGGAAAAGGAGGAGCAAAGGGAAGCTGAATCCTTGATCCAGGATAAAGAGGCTTTGGTTTCTGCACTCCAAGCTGCCCGCCATGATTATGAAGTCCTGTGGCAGGGATTGATGAAGGAGCAAGAATGTTGGAAGAAGGAGCAAGAAGCTAACAATAAGGAGCGAGAAGCGAACGCCGAGTTACAGAGGTGTATACTCCCAGCTTTACAAGAGCACGAGGCTTTGAGGAAAACAGAGTCTCTCTTACGAAGTGAGCTGGAAGAGGTGACGACTAGTCTGGAAAAGGCCAACACCGTAATTGCCACCATGGATGAAAAACAGATTAAGTCTGACAAATTGATTGCTATCCTAAAACAGAAATACGGGAAGGCTCTACAAGAGGTCCACGCGCTCAGCACAGAGGTGCAACACTTATGCCTGGAGGGCCACGGTCTGAACACAGAGCTGGGAATATTGAAGGAAACCTGTGAGAATGCCCTGAGTAATTTAGAGACTGTAAAGAGAGAGAATGTAATTCTGACACAGAAAAATTCAGACTTGACTGACCAGATCAGTGAAGGTGATAAGAAGCTTCACCAAGCAGGAAAAGTGGAGAAGCAATTGATCCAGGAAAAGTTAGAAATACAGGAAGAGCTGCAGAAGCGGATGGCTGAGCGTGAGATACAGTGCGCCGAAAGGGAGGAGGTGTCCATCCATCAGGTGGTCTGCCTGACATTGCGCTATGAAAGCGAGATGGCCGAAATCCACAAGCAGCTGGACCACACGGCAAATGAGGGGGCCCGGCTGCTGCTGGAGCTGGACAAGACCCGGGAGGAGCAGCTGCAGGTCAAGAATAGAGAAAAGGAAACAGAGTTAAACCTTGCGCTGAAACAGATGACAGATATGGAATCGCGACTCAACTCCAATGAAGTTGAATTAGAAGCCGCTAGAGTGGTTCAGTCGGAATATCAATCCTACCTCCTAACCAAGCAAGCTGTACGTTCCTATACGCATATCTTCAATGCTGTTGCAATATTACTATTTGCTATAAAGATGAAGTTGGAGAAAGAGATTCCAAGGCTAAAAGAGACACGGTCACAAAAGGAGACCAGGGAAAGTAAACTCGATGCCCCCACTGATAACAAAGAGGAAGGAGAAAGAATTGACTTTGATTGTGCTGCTGTTATACCAGAAATAGATAGGCACCCGCCTGAGAATACTGAGAATATACTCCCTGATCTGGGATTCAAAAATCCAGACCCTCAATTTCATTTATGTTGTCCAGAAGATTATCAAACTAGTGAACACACCTAGGCCGCCACAGAAGATGTTTTAGCCAAGTGGGTGGCAGTTCCTGAAAACACAAACTTGATGAAAAATCCTGATGACATTGTTAATATGGACTACGCTTATACAGAGGCAATTAGGTCTCCAAAACCCAAAGGCCTGGTAATGGCCCGAAAAGGGAAATCAAAGATTTCTTATGAGAGGAGACATCTCAGTAAGAAGTACCATAAAGGTTCAAAGCTTGCAAAGCAAAAGCGACGAAGGTCAACGCTGGCCTTGAATTTTTCCGGATATCGCCACCCTGGGCCACAATATAAAGACAAAGACTATCCGGCCCCAGAGTTCCGTCTGAAGCTAAAGAAACTGTCCAGTTATTTGCAGGTTGCAGCGGGCTATGAAATAAAGTCAGGGGATGTAATGGACTGGAAGTCAAAGAAAAAAAAATGTTTGGGGAATTGACCGATATTTATTTGTTATTACACGTGTGGACTATGTCATGGACACTTAACTTTGCAAATAAGCTAGTGTAGTTATGCTATATTAGGCCTCTAGAATAAGCATTTTGGCAATATTGCAATGTTATATTGGTTCTCTGTGTTGAAAATGTAGCTAAACTACAAATTACTATACAGGGTTGATGGCCCTTTTTGTTGGTAAATATAATGAGGTTTGTATTCTAGAGTAGAAATAGAAACTGGGCGGTAATAGAAACTGTCTGGTTTTGTGAGTATATTTAGCATATCCTGGGTTATAAGAGTGTGTTAGACATTTATTTTTCAAAATAGTTCCCTAATAGAGAGCAACAAAATATGTTTGCCAAGTATAGTCTCTTATGACAAAAACTATTGTCCATAATTGCAGTGAAAAAAAAAAAACTTAATATTCGTGTCGTGAATGTTTAATATTGTACTGCGGAGTTAGCTCAAGTATTTCAGGTAGGACGCTCACGCCAGTGAGGTCCATGGCCGCTCACCCCAGTAGGTGTGAGCTGGGGAGGGGGATATGTGACATAGTCCAAAGATGTTAGGCAGCTTTCTGCCCCATTTTAGGTCAGAAAGTGCAGGAATAGTTAAAAATGGTCCATTCCACAGCTTCACATTAACTAGGCTGCTGGATGGAAAATCCAGACCACAGATTACAATGGGTCTAGTTCTCCCTCACCTGCTCTTCTAATCACATGCACAGGTATTTAGAGCAGAGAGGTTTGCATTTCACTCTCTCTCCTTAGAGCCTGGAGGCTGGGGGTATTGCTGCTCCCCTGCATCCAGTTTCGGGGTGGACTGCCCCTCCAAGTATCACAGTACCAGAGGATTTGCCTGGACACTTGGGACCGAGTTCCCACCACGAACAGATAAGACAAACAAATGTTTATTGCTGTTTCTAAAAGACTATGCTGTACTGCACCGACACACTTTATTCGAGCAAATACCCAGTATGTACCTGGCAGATACCTGGAATGCGCCGCTCCTCACCTCTGACAAGCCCCGTTGCGTTTGCCTTCCCAGCCTGGGTTCATGCCTGGCTGACGGGCGGCTGATCTGTTAAATGATAATGATTAGGATTTAATAGGCTGCAATGCTTCGCGTGTCTACCAGATGGCATAAATTCATGAATTGTAATGCAGAATATATATATATACTGTGCAGTATTGCAGCCAGCGGGAATAAAATGCTTCAATCCCTGCCTGGAAAATAACCCAATGCACTCGGGCAGAAAACAGTCACAAACCTCAATACACCCGGGTATACCCGAATTCGTGGGACTAGCCGAGCTCGAATAAAGTGTGTCACCAGTGTATCTAGTGACCCTAAATGAGAGGGCATTGTTTTAAGCTGGGGAACCAGGTTAGTTGGCCCAGCAGCAGTTAGAGGCTGATTCTGATGTGTAGTTAGATCCCTGAAAGGGATAGGATTTCTTTATATGATTTGGTTTTTATTTCTTAAAAGTGACACTGTGTGAAATGCTATGACACTGATATAAGTGAACCGCTGAATGAAAATGTCTGAGTGCCTCTAACCTACACATGTTAAAGCTGCAGTCCCTTACTTGGATGAAAATAAAGCAGGCAGAAGCCTGAGTTAAGCAACATAATACTTTGCATGTTCCTGTTTGTTGTATAATTAACCCTAGAAATACTGTGTCGTGTGAAGAACCAAGAACAGGACCGTCAGCGCTACAAAGAGGGCGGTTCACAATATATTAGTCATACATATATTCTATATATATTCTATAGATATTAATAAAAAGACAACAAAAAAAGGAAGCGCCCGATCCTAGTGTAATATGAAACAAAACATTTAATATCCAGACCTAAATTCAAAAGATGTAAACTCACAAACAAATGTGAATAAAAGGCATGTAATGAACATACTCATTCGCCAACTGTGGGATGGACCTGCTCTGCTCACACGCCAACCCGCTCTTCAATGGAGTCCCAGACTGTCTCAGCCGCCGACCAGCAGGGCTTTCACAGGGTGCCACGATCTCTCACGATGTAACCCGGATGCAGATCTCTCCTCACATCACATCCGGATGGGAGAACCAGTCGCGTGACACAGCAGTGGAATAAAGTTTTTGCGTCTCGATTCTACCAAATGGTGTAAAAGTTCGGCAGTATCTCAGCAGTGTCCCAATGTCCCAGCAGCAAACGAGTATAGAATAAAATAGCCAATAGCTCACACTAAGCTTAACAACGCGTTTCTTCACACAAAGGGTGATTTCATCAGGGGATATCTAACCAGTGATAGCTTACCAGGTTCATGGAACCTTTTAATAACAAAAATTATATGAATAATTACAAATATATAATTACCTAGAACAGGCTATGGATAAAAACAATACATAGCACCTACAGTATTTTGTAGATGAACAACAAATACATCAAATACACCCACTAGTATTGTAATGTGTGGGTACTTTCCCTTGCAATGTAATATGTTGCAAAACCCTGGTTTTCATGTAACAGAGAGGAATATATATATACTCGACAGGGGTTAAATGCCACCGCCCCGTGCGACCGGGGCGAGTGCATTTAACCCCTGTCGAGTGCCGCTGCTGTGCTGTGCTGCGGCTCATTTCAGGAAGCCGGGACGAGATAAAGCGTGTCACCTAGCAACGTGGGACGCCGGAAGACTAGCCCAGCCGCAGACATCCCTTGGAGGCACTGCAGTGACGCTACGCCATGCACCAATGCAGGCGCATACAGGCCCTCCCGCACTAAGGATCTCCTAGCAACTGCCGGGACCAGAGGCGGAGAGAGGCCTGGAGATTGTGGCTGGATGTGTCTGGGAAACGGTGCTGTGTGGCTGGAGGAAGTGCTGCTCGTGTTGCTGCTGCCTCCGTGTGTATCGTGGGTGATGCGGATGGTGGGAGCCCCCCAGGCTGTATTTCCTCACAATCATGGCAGGTAAGAGAGGGGAGAGGAGAGGGGGAGAGGGAGAGAGGGAGATGCAACATACCACTCCAGTGAGCCGGCTTCAGCCATTAAAGCATCCACCCGGTCACTGCTGTATTTCATCTCCTATCGGCACCGCTGATAAGATTGAGAGGGAGGAATTTGAGAGGACGGACACTCGCTGTCGCTGAGGGGAGGGGGTTTCTGTGTGTGTGTGAGTTTGTGTGTCACAGAGAGTGTGTGTTTCACAGAGTGTGTGTGTGTCACAGAGAGTGTGTGTGTCACAGAGAGTGTGTGTGTCACAGAGAGTGTGTGTGTGTGACACAGAGAGAGTGTGTGTGTGACACAGAGAGAGTGTGTGTGTGTGTGTGTGACACAGAGAAAGTGTGTGAGACACAGAGAGAGAGTGTGTGTGTGAGGCACAGAGAGAGAGTGTGTGTGTGAGACACAGAGAGTGTGTGTGTGAGACACAGAGTGTGTGTGTGTGTGTGAGACACAGAGAGAGTGTGTGTGACACAGAGAGAGTCACACACACACACACACACACACACACACACAC